>JAUMHR010000081.1:8208648-8234216 GCA_032361145.1 Enteromius fasciolatus
CATCTACGTGGACCGCACCCAGAGCTTACGTAGCTCTGAGCAGCTCTTTATCTGTTACGGATGACAGCAGAAGGGGAAGGCTGTCTCCAAGCAGAGGTTGGCCCACTAATAGTGGATGACATCGTCTTGTGTTACCAGGCCCAAGGCGAGCCGTGTTCCCGTGGGGTGCGCGCTCACTCCACTGAAGTGTCATATAGTTTTTATTTCATAATTTGTAGCATATGTTGTACTGTCATTTATTAAAAAGAAATACTGAATCACAATGCTTTCTTTATTGTGAACTAACATTATTAGTTATGTAATTTTAATTATATTTATAAATATATATTAGGGGTGTAACGATACGCGTATTCGTATTGAAGCGTTCGTTATGAGGCTTTCGGTTCGGTACGCATTACAAACCGAACGATTCAGGAAAAAAAAAAGAGAATAAAGTGCGTAAAATATAATGTTTTCAATGCTACGCTCAACAAGGCAGCGCAAACAACAGGACAGGCAACCCGCTGTCTTCCCCTCCCCTTGAAAATAAAATGTGAATGTGAACATGCATATAAACACCACAAAATTAAATTGTAGATCTCTCCCCTGTCGTCTCCTCCCACGCGAATTGTCCCACAGGAAGAAACGGTGAATGGCGCTCAGCCTTCACGATTTGAAATGGCTCAAATCTACTTTTTATTAAGTTTTAATTAACCAATAAATACCATCCAAGACTGACTTTTCCAAGACATACTTTTATGTTAATTTTAATAAATAAAAATGTGGGGAAAAAAATCTAAGAAATTATTTTTTTTTTAATTTATTTTATTTTTGCTGTATCGAAAACATACCGAACAGTGACACCAATGTATCGTATCGAACCGAACCGTGATTTTTGTGAACCATTACACCCCTAATATATATATATAAATTAATATATTTGTATACATGTATTTTGGGGTGAAATGTGGCCAAAAATTGCAATTAGCCTTTTTAAGATAATAAATCAAAACCAAAAACAATTACCAAACTGATAAAAATCAAAAGCAGAAAATATCTCTTTGTATACTTTGTATACAGCCTCATCACATTTATATGACAACTAACATGCATATTTATTTTTATGTATGATAGTTAGAAATAAATGCCCCTCCTCATTTTTTTATTATATATTTTTTTCTTTTGCACCCAAGGTCTGTGCATGCCAAGTGCGGGCCACAGGGAAGATGTATGCCTGCAAAAAGCTTGAGAAGAAACGCATCAAAAAGAGGAAAGGCGAGTCCATGGCACTGAATGAGAAGCAGATTCTAGAGAAAGTCAACAGTCGGTTTGTTGTAAGCATTTGAAGTACTTATTTTACTCAATCTTGTGCGTGTTTTGTTGGAGAGTCACCTTATCTTTTTATCTCTTCCGCACTTATGTTTTCTACAACTAAACGTGAAGTCGCTGTAGTTCTGACTTCTGTTTTTGGGCTGATTAGCTCACAGAGGCCCTGCTTTTGTCATTTCCTGTGAGATCACAACTGAGTTCTCATTCTGGTATAGTTCACCCAAAAATGAAAATTATATTATTAATTACTCATGTTGTTCCAACCCTTTGTTCATCTGTGAATTTTTATTTATTTATTTTTTTTTACATTTCCTGAGAGCTCTCTGATCCTCCATAGACAGCAAAGGATCCTAAGGCTCAGAAACGTAGCAAGGACATTGATAAAATAATCCACGTGGCATCAGTGGTACATTCGTTGTTTTATGATGCTATGAGAATACTTTTTGTGCACAAAGAAAACAAAAAATAAAACTTTTATTTGACGTTATTCTCCACATAGGAGATCTCTCCAATGGCTTCCGGTCAAATACAGGATTCAGTACAAGTTACTGTTATTTATTTTTTTTAAAGGTTTAAATGGTCTTGCACCGAGACATGATGGTGAGTAATTAATGACAGAATTTTCATTTTTTGGGTGAACTATCCCTTTATGGCATGGAGATCTGGGCCCGTATTCAAAAGCACTAGTAAGAATTGACTGTAAAAAAAAATTTTTTACTGCGCTTAAAAGTTGGTTATCAAGCATCTCAGTCATACTTCAAGTGAAGCGTAAGAAAAAATCTAAAGTGCCAGTCTTAGATCTGATTCACAACACTTTGCTGTGCCACAAACAGGATTTTGGATGACGACATAAGCATTACCAAAACCCTGAATAGATTTCCTTATTTAAGAATATTCTCAGATAAATTAAGATCAAATGGTTCAATTCCTAATAGGAGTTTATTTAACATAAATTTTAAAGAAAATAAGTTTCAAGAGAATATATTATGGCAAGGAAACAAAGCGTCATCACAACCTTCAATTTAACATTAAGGTGTCGATAGACGGGTTTCGACAATAGTCAAATTCGCCTGTTGCTGATGCCTTTGACGACAACACGATGATTAGGCTATTATTTTTGTCCATCAAAAATATAAGCGCCTATCATTTCCAGCGTGGTGAGTCACTTCAGAAACTAGTGTCTGCGATCAGCTCCGGGGGTCGTGTTAGAGCCGTAATGCACCGCAGACGTCTGCAGTGTAAATAAGAGTAAGATTTATTCATCATACAGTGTAGATCGCTTTACTGCTTATAACAGAAGTGTTTTATAAAGAGCGTATAATACTCACACTAGATTGAAGTCAGTTATGATGTTCCTTTGTAAAATAAATGTGCTTTGCTCGGTTTGAACTGAGGAAATGTTACCATTTGATTAACTGCTGGTCATCAAACATGAACTCTTCTGAAACATTGAGAGACCTCTCAAGCGGTCTTAAAATAACTGGGCGAGTAAGAGTGATTCTTAGATTTAAGAAATTTGCTTTTATACTTAAGTTTAAAAGCAGGAGTAAAATTCATAAATTCTCTGCATTTAAGACTAAAAAGGCACTCTTAGACACTTGATAAATACAGACCCTGGGCCCATATTAACAAAACATTTAAGGCAGAAAGTAGCTCCTAACTTTTCCTAAAAATAGTTGAAGTGTCCGTCTAAATTTAAGACTAAATTTTTGCTCTAAGGGTATTTCACAAAGCATTTTAGAGCTAAAACTAGCTCAGAAATCTGTAAAATGTGTCCTAAGTCACGAAGACCAATCACGGCTGTCTTAAAATGACTGTTGCCTGCAATCTGCTTCAGAATATAAACATTTTAGATACATTTGACGATGATGATAAAAAAAGGTTAAAAGGGTATTACCTTTAGGGTTCGGAGGTGATCCCAACTCCAGATTTTCCTTTGATTATATTCTTTAACCAGTCAGGCAAGAAGTAAGAGCCGTTCTTGTGTCCAGTTCGCTTTTTTTTTTACGTTCGCATGTCTTAATATCAGCCGTGATTATTCTACTCTGATTAAAAGGCTGTTTATACTGTATATGCACTTTTTTTTTTTTTTTTTTTTTTTTTATGAGAAGCATACAGGCTGACCATTACTGGAACACATTCATATATATTATATTGTTTAATTAGTGACGCATAGCCTGCATTTTAAAATCTTTTGTATTTGTTGTCGTAGTTGTTTGTATTTAATGCTTACCATAAGAATCATACACTTCATACATCCAACAAAAAGGTCTTTCAAAACCTTAACATCATATGGTAACTCCTGTTTTGATGAAATAATAACTGTATTTGGGGTTTGTTTATCCAAAGGCCTGACCTTGAGCATGCTATTTTGAGTTATTTTGTTTGGCGGTTATTCTCAGGATTTTCTCTTAATTTATCCTCCATTTTTAGACACTTTCCCACACAGTCTGTATCAAATATGGGAATTCTGTTTTGTAACTGAACCAATGTATCTCTCTGTTTTCTCATGGAGGTGAGTCTTGCGTATGCATACGAGACGAAAGACGCCCTGTGTTTGGTGCTCACGCTAATGAACGGAGGGGACCTGAAGTTCCATATCTACCACATGGGAGAGGCAGGTTTTGACGAGAAGAGAGCCGTGTTTTATGCTGCTGAAATCTGCTGCGGGTTAGAAGACCTCCATCGTGAGAGGATAGTATACAGGTAAAAAGATTCAGACTGAATTACACATACAACAACAACAAAAAAAGATAATTAAACGCATTGATTTCATTCAAATGTTACTTCAAAAGCTGTTATTTTGATTGTTGACTGACCAGTTTTCTTTGTTCATCTTCTATCAGGGATTTAAAGCCAGAGAATATACTACTGGATGATCATGGTTAGCAGCAAGTTTTCTTTGTGGTTTCTTATGGAATTAGCTGGCTACTCTAATGGTAATTGGTATGATAATCTTAAAGGGATAGTTCACCCAAAAATTCTGTCATCAATTGATCACCCTCATGTCGTTCCAAACCCGTAAGACCTTTGTTCATCTATGTAACACAAATTAAGATATTTTTTGCGAGTTCTTTGACCTTTCGTAGACAGCAACACGACTAAAATGATGTCACATGGACTATTTTACCAATGTCCTTGCTACATTTGCTGTCAGTGAAGGAGCAGAGAGCTTACTTATTCCATTAGAAGTATCTTAATTTGTGTTCCAAAGATGAACAAAGATCTTTCAGATTTGGAACGACCTGAGAGTGTTTATTTTAAGGCGAACTATCCCTTTTAAGAAAAGCAGTGTCACATAGAATGTCACGTTCTAAACTGTAGCATTAACGTTTGCCACAAGAGGGGGTAGAGTACATAATAATGTTTTTGAGCCATAAAATTCAACATCCTCATTTATAACATACAGTTAGCTGTTAACTTTGAGTACTGTCAACTAGGGCAGTTAACAAAATAAATTGCAAAGTAGATAATTTAAGTGTATGATTTTGGCATATGAAGTTATAAAAAAAAAAAGTTGTTTTGAAGGTTTTTGTTTCCATATAATTCCATAAGTTATTAGTAAAACTAACCACTGACAGACATCATTTAAGCTTGCCTATGGAAGAAAGGAATTAACAAAGCTATGATGTTTCACTTCAGGTCATATACGTATATCAGACCTGGGCCTGGCTGTGCATGTACCAGAAGGTCAGACAATCAAAGGACGGGTCGGAACTGTGGGGTACATGGGTATGTATTTGCCTTTTAATAGCATTCAAGCAAAATCAGCAGCAGCTGGAACAATAATTGTAACCTCAATATGTTGTTATATCAGCCCCAGAGGTGGTGAAGAATGAGCGCTACACGTTTAGTCCAGACTGGTGGGCTCTCGGCTGTCTTCTCTATGAGATGATCGAGGGCCAATCACCCTTTCAGCAGCGCAAGAAAAAAATCAAGCGAGAGGAAGTGGAGCGGCTAGTGAAAGAAGTGGAAGAAGAATATTCCAGCAAGTTCTCGGAGGATGCCAAATCACTATGTAAAATGGTTCGTATGCAAACAATAATTAATTATTCAATCCAATTATTAATTACAAGCTATGCCAAGTCTATATTATTAATAGCAATTAAAAACATACATCAGTATTTCTGTGAAAATCCCAATTTTTTAGTTTTTAGTGTCAAGTTCATGTTTGAAATGTGCATAATGGAAACGCCAATTTAAGCTGGCTGTATAGTTCTGAGATGCTTGCAGAACACATTTTGAAAATCATAATGCGATAGTTCATACAAAAATTAATATTTTGTCATAATTTCCTCCCCTTTGTGAGTTGTGTAAGGTGAACCTAATTTTTGTCCATACAATGGAAGTTAATGGAAACTGAAACTTTTTAGTTACTTACTTTCTTACGTTCTTTTAGCAAATGATGATGGGATTTTATTTTTTGTGTGGAAAGGAAAGCTTTTATATAGTCATTTGTTGTTGTTTTGAAAAGTTCAAGCATTCATATTCTATTTTTTTCTAAGCCTGTAGTGTTAATATGGTATTTAAAAAAGATAATAATAAAAAAGAACATTTTTGAACATCTAAACAGTTGTCAAAAAGTTATTAAAGATGATTTATTTCAGCAAGATTGCATTTTTTCCCTCTTAGCTGCTAGCCAAAGACCCTAGTGAGAGGCTTGGCTGTCAGGGGGATGGAGCCACAGAGGTGAAAGCCCATCCTATTTTTCGTTCCATCAACTTTAAGCGGCTTGCAGCAGGCATGCTCGAAGCACCCTTTATTCCAGACGTAAGTATCTTCTGAGGCTCTAATTTGGACACATTTTTAGGGAACATCAACCCCAGCTATTATTGTTATTACTATTGCTTGTTCACTGTTTAAATCATTTGTTGACCCAAAAATAAGTCTTCTTCATGTTGTTTTAAACCAATTTTTTATATTGTACCAGTTTTCTTTGGATTTACATGTATTGATAAAACACATTTGTGTTAAGAAAATAACAAAAGTCACACAAGAACAAAGTGTGACTTGCAAATGATTTGTTCATGAATCAGACATGGCATCTGGTGCGAAGCATGACATGTTTTTATGTCTGTCCCAGCCTCAGGCCATCTACTGTAAGGATGTGTTGGACATCGAACAGTTCTCCACAGTGAAAGGGGTGGAATTGGAGCCCAAAGATGACTCCTTCTACAGCAAAGTATCCACTGGAAGCGTTTCCATCCCCTGGCAAAATGAGGTCAGATCACTACCCAGAATAACCTCAGTAAATGTTTTACCATGAACCCTGATTATCGATTTACGACAAGCATGCAATAAAACGGAAATTAACATTGACTTTGATAATGTGTGCAAACAGACTTCAGTCAATGCAAATATGTGATTTTTTGACATGCATGTAACCCAGCCATTATGAAATTAACTGCCTTTTATAATTGGTCTGATTTTAGGTCAACCCGACCATGATCTGATGTGTTTCTTATCTTTACATAAGATGCATTCTTGCAAAATAAAATAAACTGGAACACCTAGAAATCAGCATGAGAAACAACACAGTGGTTGAAAGGCTACAGTCTAAGGGTTAGCGCAATCTGTCTTTTGGTGTTAAAATAGTACTGTCAGGATTTACTGAAAATGCGCCGTAAGAATTAACACTGAAAAGGCGTGTACAGATTTTTTGCACCTAACCTTATTGTTGGAGAAGAGTATCAAAATGAATCACGCAACGCGATTTACTAAAGTTTGCACTTTTTTTTTTTCAAATTAGTGGTATTTTGTGCCATTATTTAACTCCTCAAAAAAGCATGTTGTAAAGCAGGTGGTAATTTGATTTGGTGCTCTTGGTAGACTGCGCTGGAGCTGGTACACGGTGCGAATTCTGACAGTCGGAAGACCGTATGGCCATGCACACGTCACGAGTGACATTGTTTACAGACACAGTGGTACACGCACGATTTTAAAACCTGCCGATTTCCGAGGCAATCACATATCTCGTTCAATAGCACACACGGCACGCATTTTACCAACAGTTTGTTTTTTTGTTTTTTTCAAGTTTTTGACCTGTTTAAAAATTATCGTGAGGTCGGAAGTGCTCGTAATGCTCATCTCATAATTTCTCACCCACCATACAAGAAGAGACTATTTCCTCCGATAACCAAAACAATCGTATGCGAGCTTGTAAAACCTCAAAAATCACACTGTGTGCGCCCGCCTTTAGTAAGTCACACACAGAATTTTCTCTCCCATCATTTATGGAATTGCGCTCTTAACACTAATTTGCTGTTTAGTAAATCTGGCCCTAAATGTGTATGGAGTTGTGTATGGAGCTTGGAAATGGATTAATTTAAGTATTGGCAAATCTTTTCATCTGTTTTGTAAAGTAAATCTAAATTCAAAATTGCTGTTTAATCGTAAGAATTCCAGAATTGTAAGGTTTAACAGACTAAACTATTAAAGAAGCCCAGCATACGTCACCAGAGAAAAGTCTGCTGCTTTATCAGAAGATCGGCATATGGCGATGTGATGTAAAATTACCAGCTCAAAGATTTAAAAAACTTAAATGGCAAAACTGTATTCGTAGCGTATTAGTATAGCGTTCTGTATTGTGCGTTTAAATTGTGAGGTAAATGTATATCTAACTTAACATTATACAATTAAGGGTGATGGGGACATTGTCATTTTAATTAGAATTTGTTATTATTTAAATACAGTTTTTATTTACTATTATGTTGCTTAATTACTTATAGATTTAGTGGAAATAAAAAGTATACGCACCCCTGTTAAAATGGCAGGTTTCTGTGATGTAAAAAAAAATGAGAACAAGATAAATCATTTTTAAAAATGAAACATTTTTCACTTTTAATGTAAAATATAACCTGTACAACTCAAATAAAAAATGGAAATCTTTTATGAAAGGTGGAGTAAAAATAAGAAAAAAATTTGGTTGCATAAGTGTGCACACCCTCTTATAACTGGAGATATACTGTAACTGTGTTCAGAATTAAGCAATCACATTCATTCACAATAGGAGTCACATCTTACAGCAAAAGCCATGGTCTGCAGAGAGCTTCCAAAGCTCAGAGTGATCTTATTGTTAGAAGGTATCAGTCAGGTGAAGAGTACAAAAGGATTTCCAAGGCATTGAATATACCATGGAAGACAATTAAAGCAGCCATCATGAAGTGAAGGAAATATGGTGCTACAGTCATATTACCATACAGTGGATGCCCCTCCAAAATTGCTGAAAAGATGAGATGAAAACTGTCAAGATGCCTCCGGCAACGTTAAAGGAGCTGTGGGAATTTCTGGAATGTACTGACTGTGTAGTACATGTAACAACAATCTCCCATATTCTTCATATACCTGGGCTATGTGGTAGGATGACAAGAAAATAATCTTGTCAGTTAAATACCAGTTAATATTGGCACAAAACCTTCAGGCTTCTGCTAGAGAGCTAAAGAAGGAACTTCATCTTTCAGCAGGACAACAACCCAAAGCACACATCCTAATCAACAAAAGAATGGCTTTACCAGAAGAAAATAAAATGTTTGGAATGGCTCAACCCGAGCCCAGACCTGAATCCAATTGAAATATAATATTGCCAATTCAAGATGTGTAATGCTGATAGAGTGCTGTAATAAAATCAAAGGTGCTTCAACAAAGTATTAATTTATGGGTGTGCACAATTCTCCCCACCTACAAGATTTCAGTACGTTTTCACTGGTCTCACAGGTTATAGCTTGCATTAAAGATGGAAAAAAATATTTATACATTTCTTTTTTTACCTCACAGAAACCTGGCCATTTAACTGGGGTGTAGATTTTTTTATATCCACTGTATATTTCTGATTTTGAGTTTGTTGTTTTTTTATTTAGTTATTTATTTATTTGTACAAATATATGTAAATAGCTGTTGTTGTTTTTTTTATTTTAGTTTTAGTTGCATTTCAGTAATCCAAGTTTAAATTTAGTTTTTCATGTAATATGTTTATTTTCTGCTAACAACATTTGTTTTTAATTGTTTTGATCTTGGTTTACAATCACAGCAGTGGCCAGAATTCATAAAAATGCCACTGTGGCAACAAGCCCCATGTCTCCCTATATTAGTTTGACTTTAATTCTGAGTGTGTTTTTTCATTGATCCATTCAGATGATAGAGACGGAGTGCTTTAAAGAACTTAACATCTTGAATTTGGATGGCACTGTACCCCCTGACCTGGACTGGAGAGGTCAACCCTCACCCCCACCCAAACAGGGCTTACTGCAAAGACTTTTTGGCCGGCAGGTGAGGTTTTCTCACAGCCTTCTATTATTTATATGCAGTGTTTTTTTCTCCAAGGCTTTATTGTATGTTCCATTAGTAAATTAGGTTGTCCGCATCTGGTTGAACAGCTCAGCCAAAGTGTATCTGAAACTTTTTGTATCCTATTTAATACTGAAATCGTATATGGCTCTGCAGGGGATTCTTTTAATGAAATAAAATCGGTGTGCAGGTTTTCTTCCCCCTTTTCCTGTTGTATAAATAGGCCTAATCCCTAAAGCCCCTATGCCATCCCCTTCACCTTGTCCCTTGGGATACCCCTACTATAGCGTAACACATCGTCAAGCTTCTACAAGACACACACCTATACTGGTGTGCATTAGAGCCTTTAATAACCATTCTATATCAATGCACTGTTTACTGACACACACTCATCGGAGTTTGCGCAGCTTCCACATTCAAGAGCAAATAAACTTATCAACACTGCCCCGCGACTTTTATTAACATAGTTTTCAAACTGGTTTCGGGAGGAGAGCTCAGAGGCAGTTAATAATGATCTCCGCCTCCAATCATCCAATTATTATATCTTCCTATCAAATCCTCAGCTTAGCCCTATAAATAATCAAAGCCCCTTCCTTTCTCATCCGCGATCTTAGCATCCCTCCACCTCCCCTACTCCTCCTTCTCTCCATAGGGGGGAGCTCTCAGAGTGAGAAATCGGCTGTCCGCCTCCTTCCCCGTCCGAGCCCTTAGGTCTTTTGACCATAGGGTTCGGCAGCCCTTCTAACCCTGAGCTTTCTCCCTAAGCAGCACGCCAAACAAGCTTCGCTTACGCTTATGCCAACAAGCTCAAACTCATGAAATAACATGGCTATATTTTCATAATTCTATTTTGCAGCAATGAGAGGATTTTTGTTTTTGAAGTAAACACATTCAGAGAGATGCACAGACACTTTGAGTACAGTATCTGTGGTGGTTATCACCCTGAGCATACGTGAAAATATGAAGTTTATTTGCAAAAACAAATTATTCCAGGGTTTTTTTTTTTTACATTTTCATTTACATGTTTTTATTGTGTTTTGTGATAGTTAGCTGTTTTTTTTGTTTGTTTGTTTGTTTTTAACCCAATCAAAATAACCGAACTGCAATTGGGTTGAGATTAATTGGATTGCAATTGGTTTTTGGGAATTGTTAAAAACAGTTATCTGGGGGTGTTTTCCCAAATGAACTCTTCATATGTTGTGACACATTCATGCAGTCAGTAATTATTTAATTTTAGAAAACTTTAATATATATATATTTTTTTATAAAATTACTATAAATATGAACACACAATTTAATTTACCATAAAACAAATTATTACTTTTCATTAAATGGCAAAAATTCTTTTGTTTGAAAGGTTTCTCGCCCTTCCTCCTACACCTACACCTCCAATCACAAGAGTTGACAGGTTAGTTTAGGGTAAGGAGTAGAAATGGGATTAGGCCAGTCAGGTAAATAAAATGATTCGAATAATATGCTCTGATTACTAATGTATAACTTTTTAGAGGTTTTTGCCATGCTTCTCAGGTTTATTTGGACTTGTAGGCTTTATTAATCAGAATGTAAATGTAAACAAATTTGTTTTACAGACAAAAAAAAAGATTGCCTGGCATTGTGAAATGGTAGGAACATCATGTAATGGTTTGGCAAATGCCGTCTTGTTCCTGTGTTGAAATATTTCCTATCGAAACAGGAAGTTTGGGCTCATGATTCAGGGCTTTGTGTTGTTGTTGTTTTTTTTACATAATAAATCAATTTAAATTTAAAGACACACTTACAAATGATTATTTGCTACTGTTACTGCTAGGCTGACTGTGTTTTCTAGAAAGGGAATGTGCATTTTCAAAAGTGTACATCTGTTGTGTTTGAGTCCACTTTTATTAGAACGCTAGCATGACCTCAAAGCTAAGAGACAACTTAAATTATTTGATTCTTGATTCTTTTAATGCTTTGTGAAAATGTCTGTGTTTGACTGTTCATTTGTCTATGCTGCCCCCGCAGGACTGCTGTGGAAATTGCAGCGACAGTGAGGAGGAGCCCACACGGCTGTGAAGGAGTGGCCTGGCTGTGGCTCCTCCCCTACACCACTGAGGATCTCATTTGTTTACAGTTTTTGCACATTTGTATTTTTAAGATAGCTCTATATAAACATTGGAATGTATATTTTCACTATATAGCCATGCAGTGTATCTTATTTAAAGTCAATGAAATGACAAGGACAAAATTAGTGTCCCAATTAGTGTGACGTATAGAAAGGACAGATCATTCAACACTGCTCAAGTCTCAAAGCCGGTTGACCCAACCGATCCTGTGCATCTCTTCAGTATGTTTTGCAGCCTCTTTGCGCTTTTTTTTTTTTTTCTTTCTTTCTTTTTTTGTTCTTGTACAATTTCACATGTACAGTATGCACTCTGAATATTTGTTTTAGATGCAGGGAGCAAAGGAAATTTGCTTTTGCAGATATTTTTATATTTATATTTTGAATTTTATTTTCTTATGGTAATCTCGACAATCAAATGACACCATTTGTATAAAACAGTGCTAAATGTGCATTAATGGATTTAAAAAAAAAAAAAAGGCAAAAACAGGAAGTAACTATAAAACAGAGGGAAATTTTAACATCTTAAATTCTCTACCAGAAGTCTCAAATATGTTAAGTTACTTAGCTAGAGGTACCTAGAAAACCAAATAGACGTGACTAAAGTGCATATATGTACAATAACAACTGCAGACAGTTGTACCATGTTGTAAATATGCGACACTCATCTGTAAAGTCTTCAGCGCGTCTTCCTGCTAATTCTTCTCTAGATAAGGAAAAACATCCTGATTATAGTGCTGTGTGGCCCATATGTTACAAAATTAGTTAAATCATGAGGCATTATTTTCCATTCATGATATATTTCACAACATGACTTGTAATAACATGACACAGTAATTTGTCATTCCAGTTTGAAGACCGAAATACATTAGTTAAGGCCTGTTTTACACTGCACACGTAAGCAGAGCGTAAGCAGCGCATATATTTTCTTGGCGCTCATGTTAACAGATTTGAACATTCACACTAGACTCTGAGGTGATGCGGCAATGCATTGCAGAGCAGAAGCAGCAGCAGCTCACACAGTATTTTTGGCCAAAATATGCATGTTGACATAAAAAAAATCACCATAAAAATATTAAAGTGATGTCATTAAATTACTTTCAGCACTGCCGGAGAAAAAAATTCAATTCCTGAAAATGCAAGGTGTTTAAGCATGTGTAAATGATTAAAGGTACAGCTTAAAGGGTTAGTTCACCCAAAATTGTTTTTAAGTCTGTCATTAATTACTCACCCTTGTGTCGTTCCAAACCCGTAAGACCTTCATTCATCTTCAGAACGCAAATTAAGAATCCTGAGAGCTCTCTAACCCTCCATAGACAGCAAGGATATTACCACGATCAAGGATATTGGTAAAACTGCCCATGTGACATCATGGGTTCAACTGTAATTTTATGAAGCTACGAGAAAATTTTTGTGTGCAAAGAAAAAGTAATCAGTGCTGTTTATGTTCAGCATGCGTGTGCTTTCTACGGAACCTAAAAAAACGAAAAAAATTACATTTATGTATACCTGCCAAAATGGCAAAATACGGTAACTTGAATATGATCGAGAAGAATTGCTAAATAAATTAAGTTACTGTTTCCTTTGCACACTAAAAGGATTCTTGTAGATTACTAAAATTACGGTTGAACCCTTGATTTCACACGGACAGTTTTACCGATGTCCTTGATTGTGGTAATATCATTGCTGTCTGTGCAGGGTCAGAGAGCTCTCCCGATTTAATAGAAAATATCTTAATTTGTGTTTTTGAAGATTAATAAAAATCTTACGTGTTTGGAACGACATGAGGTTGAGTAATGAATGACAGATTTTTCATTTTTGGGTGAACTATCCCTTTGAGTTTAAGATTCGTTTTACTATGAAGTATATTATATGGTAAGCGTGGGAAGGGAAAACTGTAGCATTACGGCCAAGTATGCTGCCCATTATAAATGAAAGCATGTTACAAACGTGGCAGATAGTGGTCAGAGGAGTCTGCGCAAGACAGGCAAAACTAGGGACAACACTTGATTTATCCGTTTTTTGTTGTGTTTTTTTTACTGTAGGATATTTCAGATGACAGAGTGAAAGCACAATGAGCATGTGCTGTTTCCGCTCTTCATATGCATAGTTTAGCACTGCTATCGCTCTGCTTATGCATCTAGTGTGAAACAGATGTAATACTCAACTGATGCTCAGCACGCCATCATCAGTTAACAGTTCAATGTGCTAATAGACATTAGAAATGTTATTTAATGTTTTAAAAGTAGACATGCAAAATTTTAATGGGCTGCGTATAATTTAATTGCTTTTATTTATATATATATATAGGTCAAACTAAAATGAATTTGCCAAAAAAGAAATGTTTTGTTTTGTGTTATGTATCCCCAGAAATCACAATAAGCTCTTTACATTTTCAGTTGCTTGGAAACATGATGTCTCGGGAACTCTGTTGTAAATTTGATGATTTGATTGATGCACTTAAGACCAAACCAGTTAAATTTTTGTCCTCCATCTTCATAGAAGGTGCCTTTTTGAAGTATTAAGGTACTCATGATTAGGTATTTTTATTCAGATGTCATATTTTTGAGTTCGCTTAGCATTTTGTGCACACACTTTCTATTTTCTTTGCTGTTGTTTTACCTCAAATATTACTGTGCCCTGTGGATGTTAACCTTTCAAAACAAAACTTGTGAATTCTTATGTTGGACATCGTAGTAATTCGCAAATGCTTTGGGACTTTGTATTGAAGCCTAGCTGAAAGCGAAACATCGATGACCTGCCAACTCAAGGGTCTGTAAAACAGGAAGTCCATGGAAACACCATCAGCCAATGACATGGTGGCTCCTTGACTGTCGACATCCACATTTCTCATCCATCTGCAGTTTACGTTATTTCTCTTGGATAAACTCAAATACATTCCAGTCTCTACCGCACTGTACAGTTGTGAATTTGATTTTAGTTGTTTGTTCTTACTTTTTGTTTATTTAGCAATAATGGATTTTATAAGTATAACTACTATATAAATGTGTATAAATTGATAACATTTTGAATCTAGAGTGAGACGGAACTTAGTTTGACTCAATGTTTTCCTGAGCCAGGCTTTTAACACTGTTAAGTGATCATTTCTGTCACAGTTGTACATGGTTTGTTTCTTTTGTGCAATGCACTGATATTTTTTTGTTTGCGGATTTATAACTGTGTATGTACAGTATGTGTGCCTAAATGCTGTATGTCGGAGTGTATGTGTGCTTTTACCTGCACTGCATGTGCCCATGTTTTTTTGTTTTACCATAACCACTAATGAATGCCTAAATTTGCCCTAAATCAGTGAAATGTTAAGTTTCCAGGGGAGCTTTCAGTGTTTTTTTTTATTTTATAAAAGGAAAGATCGAGAACTTCGTGCTCACTGATATTAATGTTATCTATTAGTAATGCCAGTCATTAAAATATCATAGATTTCAAGTTTACCTCAAGGCAGTGGTGAAGCTAAACTCAAAATTTCTTACAAAACAAGACTTGTACTGAGAATTAGACATGCCAGTGCTTTAGAGGTCTGTGTCAAATCGAAAATGACAAACTTCCAGCCACCTTTGTCAGTGTTATTAATTAATTTCAGTTGTCAACAATAAAAACAGACCCTATATGAACTCTGTCATAATAGTATTTCATTTGTTGGTTTTTCAAAATAGCAGAACCACATGAGATTATTCCTACATTTTATAAGCCTCAAAGTGAATGGTGTCGATTTAAACACCATGTTCCATTAACAAACAACATGCCATTGAGGGCTATAGAATATATATATATATTTTTTTTTTGTAACTGTGTATAATGTGCTAATATGAGTAAAGAATGGTATAACTGGAGAATCTGGCCATTCTTAGTTCAAAAGGAGGTTTAATTTGTCAGTGTGCCATTGTTATGTTCACTTAATATTGAGTTTTTTTGCTGATAGTGACTTAATTGTAATTTTGTAAAAACATCTGTATTATTTTCTCTTTTTTGCATAATATGTGGAAATCCATAGCCCTTTCATTTAAGGCCAGAAGAATGTTTTGTTGCAATGAAAACTTGTCTTGTACCTATTTATCCCTGTTCTTGAAGCCTTATTTGTATGTGATTTAAAAAAGAAAATGGTTTCTGGATTGCACATTAAATACAAATTTTTTGCTGAATTCAATAGTTAATTCTCACTCAGGATACTGCCATTGTTATGTATGTTTTTATTTGATTAATATTCATACACAGCCTTACTGATAAAGTAATGTTAAGTTTCGGCTTTATATTTGTTCATTTTAAAGTCGCATAAAAGACATGTCACTCGGACGTTGCTTATAGACTTTGATGTAAATTTGTATTGATGATGATAATGACAGTGAAGGAGTTTGTTGAGTAAATGTTTGTTTGTTTTTTTGTCAAAGCACTGATGCTCATTTTCCCTCTGTTTAGTTTCTGCTGTTTGTCTCTGTCCTGTGAAGCCTGTACATTGCGCATTGCCTCTCATACAGGTCTTCTGTGTAACAAACAGAATTTTGTTTGTTTTCTTTTTTTTCTGCAGTAGTATTCAACTTCAATAAATTTTTATTTGGTTAGTTTTTGTGTAGTTGTTGAATTTACTTCATATTTGAACACTATAGCAATGCCCAATCTGCTGTACCATTAACACCACTTCAATTTTCTGACATTAGCAAATTTATTCAGACAAATATGTCCATTGTCTATTTTCAGTAGTGTAGCGATGCATGAAGGACCACTCACAACAGGAATGACAGCTTGAAATTTTTCTTATGCATAGATTTAACAGCTATGCATAAGGATATTAAACCCAATAAAAATATCTTTCATGCCTCTTGAAGTGTCAAAAACTGCTTGCCACACTCAGATTGTTTACCAGTAGATGGCTGCAGAGCTCCAGCATTGGCTATTTGCTATTTGATTAAATGAAAGATATCTTTTTACAAGTTTGTTTTTCAGTTGGAATCATATCTACATATTATGAAATCACAATTATAACCATAAAATTACTGTTTTGTTGAAGTTTAGCACTTTTTAGCACTCTTGTTCAGGTTTTCAGGTAACAAAAAAGATTTGGAAAAAAGATATCTTTCAGCTAGTCAATTAGCAAATGGCAAATAAAGGCAAAAAAAACCAAGGCAAAAATATTTTACTAAGAAAAGTCAAATTATCTCCATGAAGAAAAAATATAAATGTGGGTCTTTTATACATTTTTTGCATAAAAAGCAGTTTTTGTATATAAACCTACAGTATGTAACAAAAAATATTTTTTTTCATATAAATTGTAAAAAACAAAAAAGTCCCAAAGCTACAAAAATGTGAAGTAAAACCACTAATACACATAATAAATCTACATTGGTTTATAAAAGCCCAATTATTTTGTTACAAAATTATATTTTGTTGCTTGGTAAATAGTGTTGCTCTGCAGTCATCTACTGGTACAATTTGGTTTCAATTTAATTTCATTTTAAAACTGCATATTCCAAAAGATAGGCAACAATCTTACACTAAACCCTGTCAAATGATCTGTGCTATCCCAATGAAGTATGAAATATATATATATATATATACAGTACAGGTCAAAAGTTTGGACACACCTTCTCATTCAATGTGTTTTCTTTATTTTCATGACCATTTACATTGGTAGAATCTCATTGAAGGCATCAAAACTATGAATGAACACATGTGGAGTTATGTACTTGAGGTGAAATAACTGAAAACATCAAGCTCTGATTACTGCTTTGCACACTCTTTGCATTCTCTCGATGAGCTTCAAGAAGTAGTCACCTGAAATGGTTTTCCAACAGTCTTGAGTTCCCAGAGGTGTTTAGCACTTGTTGGCCCCTTTGACTTCACTCTGCAGTCCAGCTCACCACAAACCATCTCGATTGGGTTCAGGTCCGGTGACTGTGGAGGCCAGATCATCTGCCGCAGCACTCTATCACTCTCCTTCTTGATCAAATATCCCTTACACAGCCTGTGTGTTTGGGGTCATTGCAAACCGGATGGGATTGCTTGTTGCTGCAGGATGCTGTGGTAGCCATGCTGGTTCAGTGTGCCTATAATTTTGAATAAATCCCCAACAATGTCACCAGCAAAACACCCCCACACCATCACACCTCCTCCTCGATGCTTCCCAGTGGGAACCAGGCATGTGGAATCCATCCGTTCACCTTTTGTCTATCCGTCAATGGCAACATTTGGAGGATTTCTGTGCCCTGAGCCATGACGTTGGTCTTCTTCAGGCTGATGGTCAGTCCAAACTCTTTGCACTTGTAGGAGAGGCAGGTGACAAGCTGCTGAAGTCCGTCTTCAGTGTGTGATGTCAAGGCTGCATCATCAGCAAAGAGCATCTCAAAAATGAGTACCTCTGTGACTTTGGTCTTGGCACGGAGGCGGGCTATGTTGTAGAGCTTACCATCGGACCTGGTGTATATGTAGACACCCTAGCTGCAGTCCTTGAAGGCGTACTGGAGGAGCATGGAGAAAAAGATGCCGAAGAGTGTAGACGCAAGGATGCAACCCTGCTGTACTCTACTGCTGACTGGGAAGGGCTCTGAGGTTTCGCCGTTGTAACAAACCGTGCTGTGCATGGTATCGTGAAAGGACTTGACCACTGCAAGCAGGTGTGGGGGGCAGCTAATCTTTTGTAGCAAGCTGAAGAGTCCGCTTCTACTGACCAAATCGAACGCCTTTGTGAGGTTAATAAAGGCAATGTAAAGTTGCATCTGCTGCTCCTGACACTTCTCCTGCAGCTGGCGAACACTTTGCCAACAATGCTTTCCTCCAAGTGGGCCTCGTACCAGTCAGCCACTTGGAGTCATACTTGCCACAAGGGCGTGGTCCGTATCGCAATCTGCACTGTGGTAACTGCGGGTGAGGAGGACACTGCCAATATCCCCTCTTCTGGTGATGACGAGGTCAAGTTGGTGCCAGTGGTGGGAGCGCAGCTGCCTCCATGACATCTGGTGGATCTCTTTGCACTTAAAGAAGGTTTTTGTCATGCACAGGCCATGGTGGCACAAAAGCTCTAGCAGTCTCTGGACATTCTCGTTGATCTTTCCCCTCCCAAAACGTTTGAGGCAGGTGGGCCAGGCCTCGTGGTCAGCTCCTATTCTTGCATTGAAGTCTTCAAAAAGGTAAATGCCATCAGTGCTGGGGATCCTGGATATCTCTTCATCCAGGATCTGATAGAACTGATCTATCTCCTCGGCAATGGAGCAGAGGGTTGGGGTGTACACACTGAGAATGTTGACTGTGCCAGAAGATGTTGACAGTCGGAGGGTGAGTAATCAAATCTAAGTGTTCTTCACCGCGAAGCCAAGCTAGTTTTCAACGTTTATTCGTAAGAACTCCCTGTCGATGACGGCAGTCTTTCTGGCATCGTCGATCTGCTGAAGATCTGCAGTGAGTACGGGACACACGGTCCTAACGTTTCAGCTAGCAAATCAAAGAGCTGGAGGCTAGTTTCTTTTTGTTTACTTTGACTTGTCCGGTGCGAGTGTTTTATGACCCTCTTTTTGAGGGATGCCTCTCCAATCACCACGCACCCAGTGGGGCAGTTAGGCCATGGCAATATATATGTATATATGTATACATATTAATAGTTTTTTATCTAAATTGTAAAAATTTGAAAAGTCCTCCAAAAACTACACAAATGTGAAGTAAAAACATTAATACACATAATACGTTTTCATTTGTTTAAAAAAAAAAAAAATTATTATTATGTATTGCTTGACCATGGGTGTGACTCTTTTTTTTTTTCTTTTTTTTATCTCTTTTGTAGTTCTGTACAAAGTCTCAAACCATTTAGATAAAGATAACTATTTAAAAAAAATTAGCAAACATCATTTGCTGGTCAAAAAGCCCCCGAAAACCAAACAAAGGTTAAAAAGTACATATTTCTGGCTGGGCCAGCCAATAGGCATGTGTAGTCCTAACACTGCATCTCAGGAAACTGACTCTGTTTCTATGTCAAACCGGAGATTCTACTAGCAGCTGCAGTGAGATGATGATTTTATCAATTGATGACTGGATCTTTGATTTAGAAGACAAGACTTCTTCCACCATGTTGTGCATTGCACCTTCTCTCTTTGCTAGTAATATGTTTGCACCGACTTGGCATATCAAAAGTTCATATATAAAAGTTATATATATATATAAAAGACCTTTATGTTCCAGTTCTAAACAGCATTCCAAGAGCACTAAGATTTTCACTGTTTATATCACTGTGCTGCCTGTGTTTGTGTGTTTCGAGACAGACTGTCAGTCTGGGTATTTTTCAGTGACAATATCTGCAGGTTACATCAATACACCAGAAGGGCTTGATGAGTGAGTCACTTCAATGAATTGTTCGGTTCTTGCATAAGTCTGTTTTGACTTTGTTTGGAACTATTTTCTATGGTGGAGCAAAAACATTGTCAAATATTAGACTGTTTCTTGTTTTTTAACTTTTTCAGTAGGACCCACATCAATTGTGTTGTTGTTGGTGAAGGTCTGAACAAGCCTCATGAAACTCATGAAAGTATGTGTTTCAATTTGACATACTCACAATGGGTAGGATTAGAGTTGTGGGCTTAATGCGTATAATATGTAAGCTTGTCTTTAAGAACTGATCTGAATTTCGTTCAAATCTTTAAGTAGTCTATAAGTGATTTATGCTTTTGTCATATTTCTGTATCTTATGATGATTACCTTAAAGGTATAGTTCATCCAAAAATGTGTCATTTCCAAACTAAATAAAAAAAATAATAAAATAAGGTGTTTTGAAAGTTTTTTGGGGGCATAAGGTAATGGTCACCATTAACATTGTTTTTTTTTTTGTTTGTTTGTTTTTTTTACCACAAAACAAAGAAACTCATTAAGGTTTAGAACTGTGAAGGTGATTAAATGTTGATTGATTTTTTTACTTTAGAAAACTATCCTAATTATCCCACAAAATGAGAGTAATAGACAGACAGAACCAAACTAGACTCTGGGCCGCTACTGCACGCCACTCGAGTTCCTGATAGTAATGATGTCTTTAAATTTTTGATACCCTTCTTTTTTTACGTCTGATGGGCAGATAAACAGCAGATGGGCTTCATCTGATCACTCAATACCTTGATATCTAATCCTAATGAAAGGTAATGTCACTTTTATTATGCAGCATGCTAGTTTCAGTTCAACCTCATTACACACAGCTCAAATCGTGAGTGCCATTTTCTGTTAGACCATCTCCTGTTGGGCTGAGGCTGCTCATGGCTGCAAACCATCCATGCACGTCCACGTTCCCTTGCACCTTGCTCTACTCTATACTCTTTCCCTCTGTTGCTGGGCAACGTCTTTAAGAGGGATTTAAAAGAAATAAATAATGCTGCAAATAGACTCTTCTGGATTTTTTAACATTTGGATAACAGTGAAACTGAGCCCATCACACACCGTCTGTGAGGTGTAGACATGGCATCTGGCTCAAGGGCCTTTAGCGAGAACACAGGGGGAGGGGGGATTGTAGACGATGAGAGGTTTGAAAAGCATTTCTGCTGTACCTTACCAAGGTTGTTCTAGTAAACATGAAGTACTGAGGCACAACTATTACAAAAGTTTAAGGCTCTGATAACTTTAGGAATGGATGTCGATGCCAATTCGAATTTTTCTCTGAAATCTTAGGCCACTTGGACTTCAAAAAGTAGCCATTTAATGCCTGTTCTAAAAAATGTATTATAATCAATATCCCTGTCCCCCATGTAAACAATAGCATATGCTGGGTAGGTATGTTTTGAAGCTGGGATGCTGGTTTGAACTGGTTTAAGCTGGTCTTTAGCTGGTCGTGTCCAGATTGATACGGTGCGTTCAGCATGGCGGAAGACATAAGTCACGGGAGAAGAGTAAATTGTGTCATTTTTGTTTTATTTGCACTAAAAAGTAATCTTGTAGCATCGCAAAAGTGAGGTTGCGCCCCTGAAGTTACATGGATTTTTTCTTCAATGTTTTTGCTATGTTTCTGGATCTGGGATCATTTAATTTGTATTGCTGTCTATGGAGGGACAGATGGCTCTCTGATATCATCACAAATACCTTCATTTGTGTTTCCTGAATTTTATTTTAGGGTGAAGTAGTTGCATGTTAACTAAAAAAATGAACTGAATTCAAGTACAGCTGACACAGAACAGCGTACACAGTTTGCGTCCAGTGGATATTCTCCAAAATAATGCTATGGTGATGCTATGGTTCCAAATTGTTAAATAAAGTTGTTATTTTTATTTTATTTTTTTTACAAAAAGTATTCTCGTAGCTTCATAACATTACAGTTGAACTACTAATGCCAGATGGATAATTCTGATGATGTTTTTCATATCATGTCTTTCATTTCAATGGGACAAGCCTCCCTATTTTCATCCAAAATATTTTCAATCTTTTTCATTTTGGGGTGAAGTAACCCTTTAAAGTATTTATAATTACAGGTAAATAACTCTAAACAAAAAACTAACCCTTACCTTAAACTATGGTAGGCATATAGTTCATTAATATTACTCAGTACGTATATGTGTGTTATTTGATTGTCACCAACGTCACCATAACGTGTAACCCTTGATGGGGAGTTTATTTGTGTCAGCTTTAACATATAATACAAACTGTTTCATAAGTTGATATTGACATTTAGTATGATGATGTTTTTGGAAAAGACCCTTTCCAGGAGTGATGTTTTGATTAGTTTGTCCTTAAAGTAAGCAAAACTACAGTATAAAACACATAACAATCAGACAAAACATAAAGCACAAGAAACTTTGTTGTGGCTTCATTAAACATGTCGATACAGAGTTCAGTCTTTGTTCAAATACAATATGACTCTTTCTCTTGAAAAAAAAAAAAAAAACAGACATTCTGCAGTCCTGGGCTAGGTTCTTCATGACATGTGGATACATGTATTTTAAATAGACAAGACAAATTAAACACCACCTTTAATTAGTCACTAGGGAATTATAGATTGTACTTGAAGAGTATTAGGGTATCCATCTTTAAGATGAAGCTAAAAGAAAGTGGGTCATCTAGAGCAACAAAGACCCTAAACACAAGACTGCAGTTGAATGGCTGAAACAGGAAATTCTGTGCTTTTGTAACGCAACGTTAAAGTAAGCATGAACTAAAGCAAACAGTCAACAACTCAAGTATCTGCAATCAAACTTAGATTGAACAGGGTGTAAAAATGCACTTTACTCTGAATGAAACAATCAAACAGATTACACAAGTATTATTTTGAAAGACAATTTTGTCTTTGTCCCCTGTCCAACCCCCCATTTTTACAACTACAGTACCAGTGTGTCCAAAACAGAATAGTAAAGTTTATTTGCCTTTAAAAAGACCCTCATATTTCCGGTGTGTTTATGTACACTGTGGGGGGTGGAAAATGCATAGGGGAACTGTACTGGTCGTTTTCTGCCATTTCCTGAAACTCATTCAATGCAGCGAAACTTTCAAAATACAGTAAAAAATAAAAGTTTATGCATTACATTTATCAAAAGTGACATTAAAGACATTTATGTTAACAGATTTCCATTTCAAAGAAAAAAAATATTAATAAACTACAGGAAAGATCCTTTGTTACATTATAGGTCAAATTATTGAAGAACTAGAGAAAACAGTGTCAGACATTGGCAACTTTGTAAATTATAGACCAACAAATAACCCATGGACAAAGTTTGAAACTCTCTACAGTTCTTAATGATCATCAACAGGTTTCACTTTAATTTACTGACAATGTGCCCCTTTCTAAGAGAATTCCTTAGGAATCAATGTTAGGTCAGGCTGTCTAAATCATTGTGAAGTCATGTTCCTGTGACATGTTTCGCAGGCTTATTTTTCACTCTGATCTGAAGACTACGCTCATGCAAATTTCTGTGAATATTGTTAAAGAAGAGAGAAAAACGCAAGCAGGCCTTTGTGACGAGGAAATTTTTGCTGTTACTCATTTGACAATGACTCTCGTTGTATCAAGTGTGTGAGTCAGTGTGTCACTGATTGTATCTGTATTGTGAGGAAGGGCGAATTGTGTCACTCTAAATCTGCTGGCATGGGATCCGTCACACAGACCGTCTGAGGGTCAATTCCTGTCATTGAGGGCACACCACACGAGGCAGAAAGAGGTCAGCCAATCAGAAAGAGTGACCTTTTGCCTCTTTTGAGATCACTGTGTCATTTTTTTCTAAATCACTTCAGAACCCAATTCAGAATGAATGACATTGCCTGTCTCCTGTGGGATAATGCAGGAAAATGACTCAAACTTTAAGCTCTGGTGAGTAAATAGTATGTGGTAAATAGAACCTCTACTACTTTATTTATCGCTCTTCTTTCTCTACATCACATAGAAACATATACTATATATTTATGATTCTTCATTATTCAAAGAGTTAGTTCACCCAAAATATAAAAATTCTCTCCTCATTTACTAACCCCTTATTTTATTCCAAACCCATAAGACTTCCATTCATTTTTGTTACACAAAAGAAATGTTTTTATATATATATATTTGCTCATCTACATGACAGGTATACATGAATAACATTTGTCTGCTTTTATAAAGACAATGTTTAACAGATTTGCGAGTTTGAGCTGCAATTTTATGTGATATATATATATATATATATATATATATATATAATTCTAAAAGTAAATACAAAAGGTAAATATAAAAAATACTATACTGTAAATTAATTAAAATTAAACATGTACTGTATATAATACATGAATGTATATTTCTAATTTAATTAATATAAAATGTCATATTGGCTACTAGAGTGCAATACTAAAATATTGCATCTTTAGCACAAGGAAGGCTCCTAAAGACAGAACAGAGATAAGCTGGTAAAGTGATAAAAATTTGTAAGAGTAAATGTTTACAATTGAACAAAATGTTTCCATGTTTCTGCTCTCTAAAGAAAACGCTTATAGCTCAAGATTGATGTCTCTAAACTGCTTTACACAGAATGTATGTGATGCCTCAAAATTAAAAGCAAAACCAGACCCTCTGATTTCTTTTATTCATCAGGGCCAGCGGGGAAAGAGGCTGTTGTTCAGAATGAAAACAAAGACCACTTCAAGGAGGTTTTGCCCAAGACTTTCAAAAATGAACACAGGCATTGATGGTGTCCACAGCATACCAGAAAAAAGAAGTGAGAAGTGTGTGGAGAGACTAGATCTAAAAATAAACACAGACATTGCTCTCCGGAAAATAACACATTATAATATAATATAATATAATATAACCTTTTCTAATTAAACACAATTAAACGTATTAGTTCATTAATAGAAACTCCAAACCCTGAAGTGGATGGGTCAGTCAAGGGAGAAATCCAAAATGTGTAAGCTCTAC
This sequence comes from Enteromius fasciolatus, assembly GCA_032361145.1. Lineage (NCBI taxonomy): Eukaryota > Metazoa > Chordata > Actinopteri > Cypriniformes > Cyprinidae > Enteromius > Enteromius fasciolatus. The sequence continues at coordinate 8,233,683 of JAUMHR010000081.1, forward strand.
TGTTGCGGCACCCCCAGGAACAGGAGTAGAAAACATAATTCTATGTTTTTTAAAATGTTTTTAAGCTTATTCCCTCCTATAAAGAATGGTATTGAGCAAACTTTTGTCTCTGCAAAATGTCCTTTAGCATGTTCTCTCCTATATTCTCTTGAGCGTATTCTTTTCTGTGCAGAATGTTCTCAGAATGTTTGCGTACATATTTTCTCCAATAAAGAATGTTCTTGAGCATTGTTTTGCATATCCAACATGTTCTTAAGCATGTTTGCTCCTCTACAGAAGTTTCTTGAGCATGTTCTTATATGCAAAATGTTCTTGAGCATGTTTCCCAATCATGAAAGTACGTTTAAAATTGTATGCCAAATCAAATCGAAAACTCGCGGTACTTATTCGCAGAAATGGCGGGTATACGCAATGGGTAGGAGTAGGGTTGTGGGATAAATGCGTATCATATTTATGCGAAAATTCAATTCAATTCAAATTTATTTGTATAGCGCTTTTCATGATACATATCATTGCAAAGCAGCTTTACACCAA
>JAUMHR010000081.1:8237339-8256555 GCA_032361145.1 Enteromius fasciolatus
CTTAGGGATCGTGATGGATTGTAGCGTGTTAGAAGACTAGTTAGGTACGCAGGAGCTAAATCATTAAGTGCCTTATATGTAAGAAGTAATATTTTATAGCTGGGCTATTGGGGTAATATGATCATATTTTCTTGTCCTGGTAAGGACTCTAGCAGCTGCATTTTGGACTATCTGTAGCTTGTTCATTGAAGATGCAGGACAACCACATAATAGTGCATTACAATAGTCCAGTCTAGAGGTCATGCATGCATGAATTAGCTTTTCTGCATTAGAAACGTGTAACATGTTTCGTAGCTTATCAAAAGTCAATTTTTGCGTAGCAATGCTATGAGTTTATGTTTACTCTCCCAGGTAAAATATTCTTGAGCATATGCTTTCTTATGCAGGAGGCTCTTGATCAAGTTCTTTCCATATATAATGATCTTGAACATGTTCTCTCCTGTGCTAAATGTGTGAAGGACGCTCTTGAATATGTTCTTTCCAATACAGAACTCTCTTGGCCAAGCTTATTCCTATGCAGAAGTTTCTTGCACATTTACTATATTCAAAAACTTTTTGATTACTGAAAGTAGGCCTATATGTGCGGAAAGAGTCTTTATCTTACATGATCCGTCCATGTGAAAAATAAAAAAAAAATCTTTAAAGATGATTAAAAAGCCTATCACACCAGCAACAATCGAAGAGATTACTAATCTCATTAAACACCCAACAAACAAGCCTATTCAGACAAAACCGTGCCACTTCGATCGCTTTGTTCTACAAACAGTTAAAAAGGAGGAGCGATCATGTCAGTTTGTTTGGAGAACCGTTATTCTCAATTTGATGCACAGAGTCCTCGTGACAGCAGCAGCGCATCGCGCGCGGAGTGCCAATGTGGGTGTTTCATGACGCGCGCGCGTCAATTACAGGTGTCCATTAACCACCGCGCGCATCACGACCTCGAGGAATGACGCGGAACTCGAAACGCTTTCTGTTTATCCAGGTAAACATTATTGAAAACACGAAAGAACACACTCCTCTATGAACAGGTCTGCTGTTAACATTCCGTGCCACTGACAACTACCGCAACTTTATTTGTATTGAGTCACGTCCAGTCCATTGAAACGGAGTCACGCGTCTGAAAATGAACTCATCGTGACTGCAAGACGCTTATCATGTAAGTACGAGCTTAGATGCATATGTATTTGTTTCACATTACGAACATGTAATCCATAGGTGGATAAACATAATACGAAAAGGCAAATGTAGTATACGCCTAATTAAAGCTCAGTTGTCATGCAGACAGATGCAAACATCTTCATGTCCTTGATTTGTTTTTATTTTTCCCTCTACTGTTCGTAAAATATAATACTGTATTCATCTGTCATTTCCAATTGCGCACGTTTTTCAACAAATATCACCCACCTGAGAGACTGCACATCACTGCATGTATATTAAACGACGGGTATAACTGGATTGTTTATTTATAGATTAGTTTATTTGGAGATATAAGCTTACCAAAGATTAAATACGCGGGCTCAATGCTGTAAATACATTTACACCACAGTCCTCTTATTTTTTTGTTAAATGTATTTGATTATTTAATAAAGCATTGCATAATTTTAATCAATCTAATATTTATTTATTCATTTAATGTAGCCTATTTTTAAGACCATACAATATTATGCAGTGCGTTATTCATTTACATCAATGACATTGATAATAGGGGACATTATTGAGGTTAGGCAAAGTCACATTTCTTCTTTGGTTAAGTGAGAGGCGATGACAGCCTTCTCCTCATTCATGTAAAAAAAGGGCAGTGTTTAATACTCTGACCATTCCTCTAAACTGCATGCCTACCAAGGTAGGTAGCTTTGTCAAACAAAACTCACACTAAATATGAAATTGAGGGCTTCAGAGATTTTAGGAATCAATCAATATTTATTAACCGATACTTGTCTCTAGTGTAATGCAGCTGCGATAGTTCTTTTAGGTAATCTATAGGTTATGTCCTCCATAGATGACATAACTAAATCAATTTTAAGGCAGTATGTTGATGCAGTCAGAAATGGATGACCACTTGCAGTAGGAACACCAAAAAGAAAATGCCCAGGACAAAGATGTAATTTATTTCCTCAAGGTCACCAAGATCTTGTTTGGATACAGCAGGTCATTTGACTAGATCAGAGCTGGTTATGTAAATTGTCATAATCTTATTGAGAAAATGGCATTTTGTTTGTCGGCAGTTGAGAGCTGTAAGAAGAGGTGTCATATTGCAAGTCATTTATGTTCCAGCGTCTCAAAATACATTAGTCAATGAATATTCATGCTTTAGACTAACAATATTTGTGGAAAACTATGTGTACTCCACTCTCTCAATGTACGAAATTGATACCTACCCCCTAAAGTCATTTTGCGAGTTGTGCTTGAACAGCTGAGGTTAATTATGAAATGGGTCATTGTGTGTGAAATATTAAAGGTCTGTGTTTTGAAAATATGACAAGTTCATAACTTATGACGGTTGCCCCCTTCTATGTTCTTTCCTTTGTTGAGCAGCGTGACTGCAGATGTCCTCTGGAGATCTGAAGAGCCCTGATCTGCTCAGCAGAGGATCACAACACAGGAGGAGACCCAGGCACTGTGAGACTTTAGCATTCCCTCATTGCACCAGCTGTCAGGAAAAGAGCATCTGCAGATATTCAATTTCTCTTGTAAAAGAGGCCCTTGACAGACCATCGGAAAGTGCCTCCTCATTTTCCCTTTTGCAATCTTGCATTTTCATGGAAGACCGTTCAAACTGACCTCTGGTTAACTTTGAGAAAATGAACTCGGCAAACACTTGGATAGACTCTTAATGGTTTTAAACTTCAGCATTTGTAGAAATATGGTAGCTATGAGACTTGGTGAGTGAACTCTACAACACAATCAGACTTTAAATCTTCCCACTGGATCCTGGAGGGCCCAAACCTCATCAAGGTGGTAATCATGGTGATGTCGCAGGGCACCTATACGTTTCTGGCGTGCTTTGCCGGCTTCTGGCTGATCTGGGCTCTCATTGTCATGCTTTGCTGCTTTTGCAGCTTCGCCCAGCGTAAGCTGAAGCGCAGACGTGAAGAGAGGCTGAGGGAACAGTGCCTGCGGGCTCTGGAGATGGAGCCTCTGGAGTGCACTGGAGGGGGATTTCCTCCCAGGGAGCCCCCTCAGTTCTGCCCACCCATTCAAATGATGTCTCCACAGCTGCCTGTAACACATACTCTCCCTCAGGCAAACTGGACTGTCCCTGAAGGTAGGATGTTTAAACAAGTTTAATCATCCAGTGCGTTTTTGTCTGCAGTAAGAGATATGTGGACTGTTAAAATTGTGAATTACATTCGTACAACCATATTTTCAAAAGGATGTGGTTGAGAAGAATCTTCAGCTTCTGGTTCCTGGTTAGTTGTAAATATTCTTTCACATGAATGTGTCCTTGGCCAATTATAATTTTGTTCCTACGTCCTGCATCCTTCTAATATGCAATTTCTCATAGTAATGAATCTGTGAGAATACATTTGTAATCATGTTGACCTGTGAAGGTTTTTATGTTTTTTTTTTACTCTTTCCCCTACTTGAGATTTTAAGCTACATCCCTTAAACTTGCCACAGTCTGTTTTGACTTAATCAGACATAACCCGATTAATAACCCTATAGACTTTAACAATGCTATAGGCTAGATGTACATAGAAGTACATAATGCCTTTACAACCTTAAATCCTAAAAATGAACTTGGTGATCTTCCCAATCCAATTTAGAATTTAGAATCATCTTTTATAGACCAAAATCCAATAACTAAACCTTTATTACCATCTATTAATACATTAAGCATGTTGTGTTTCAAACAACAACAACAGTCCATCTTGAGCTGTACCACTCAAAACACCTCACACACTGAGGGCAGGCTGAGCTGCATTCTTTCATGTATGATATGGTAACAGTGAGTCTTGTGTGGGTGTTGTGTAGGCAGACGAGCGCAGCACTGAGCTAGCAGCATTAGAGCCGGCTAATCATGTGCTTTGGCAGACAGGCAGACTGCCAGAGTTGGTGGATCCCTGGCCATGGGTGAAGAATGTCCCTTTAAACCTGTGCCAAACACACAGGATGGATGACCACACATTAAAACAAGGTCTGAGTAATAAGTCAGCTCACAAAAGAGTAAGAGTCAGAAAGAATTGTGCTCTTTAAAGAGACTTTGTATCACTTTACAACAACAGGCTCATTATGTCCCCTGTGACGCCATGGACACCATATGAGAAAATTCTATTTGTTATAATCTAAAGTAATATAAAGTAAAATAATCTGTTTGTGCTTTAAACACCTAAAACACTAGGTATGAAACCCTTACTGAATTTGTAGAAGACAAAAAATAAATAAATATGGGCTATTATACACTAAGGAACTGAGGATCACACATACTTTCAAGTCGTTCTGAACACAACAAACTCACATACTGTAGAAATGTGCCTTGTTGCTAGGAGACACATGACAAATGAAAACAATGCGTGTTCTAAAATCGGCTCAAATGTTTTGATATCCTCTGACTTCAAGGAATCATGGTCTGAAGCTAAAAAAGACTGTGCACATAATATAATTTTTATGTGAAATCTGTCAAAATTTGACTAAATTGACCAAAATCTGCAGACTGACTTTGACTTTTCCGTCACCTTGGCATCATAAATGCCTTATGTGATTTTTCTTTTGTAAGCTGTGTACGTCTTTTAGAAAACAAAAAGGGGTTTTCTATCTACAGAAGTCAAAGGATTGCAAAAACCTTGAAGCTCAATATCTCAAATCTGCTTAGAATGAAGATAAAACCTTGTAATTCCAAGGTGGCATTTTGGAAGCTAGTATTGATACACCACAACTCCAAATTTGGGCAAAAATGTATTCCACCTTTTAGTTTGGCAATACCCTTGAAACCACCTCAGATTCCCTACTAGCAGTATAGCAATGTGCTATCTATCCAGAACACCCTATACAGTAAATCCACCTTGCAACCATCAAAATGCTTTAGTCACTAAGAAGCTTTTTGTGCATTTTAGCATGGAGTTTTGCATGGGCAAGCACAATTTGATTTGAATGCCAAAATTTGTTTTTTTCCGCAAGTTGGGTTTGCTGTGCAGTTTAAGACGAGCCTATAAGTTAAGTGCTTCCACATGGCACTTTTGGTTGGCTTTCATCTTCCATTCTGGTGAAAGCACAGATGATAGGGGTAAAAAACTGCCTAGTCGCAACCAAACACATTCTTATCTCTGACCTTAATATGCTTGTTTATCAGTTCCCTCCACAGGAGAAAATCTATCCAAGCTTTCATCTAGGAGTGAGAGGTGACCTTGGAAGTAATGATAAAAGCTTCAGTTCTTCCACCCTCCTCAGATAAAATGTACAGAGTCCTCATTTATGTTGTCTAGAGTTTTTTTTTATCTGATGTGATTGCATAAATTTAATGATGTCTGGGCTGACTTGGAAAAAGAAAGGGCCACAATTCGGTCGTCGTGATTTTGCCAAGTAAGACATGATTCTGGATCAACATCTTTTGTTGATCTTGGTTTAACATTACTGTCCAAAAACATCCCAATCCCTACCCCTAAACCTACCCCTATCAAAAATGTATGCCTAAAATCAGTGAGAAATGATAGCTGATTAACAATGGGGTAGAAGCACCTAACCCTGATCACAAGCTTAACACTTGTGAAGATACTTCCTGAAAAATTATTCCTCAATTCTGATTGGATGATTGGAATGTTGTTCCAGGATCAACAAAGATGTTGATCCAGGAACATCTTGTACTTGGTGAAATCACCTTCACCAATAACCTAGGGTCAGAGGCCACAGTTCTAATAAGCTTCAATGTAAAGGACTTTGCCACTTGTACATTTAGTGCTGCTTGCAGTGTGCTTACTGTTCTTTTGTGAACTGTTTGTTTGTCTCCGCAGACACAGATGTCTTTGGAAAACCTCCTTGCTATGAAGAGGCCGTGTTGATGGAGGACCCACCGCCTCCTTACAGTGAGGTTCTGGCGGACCCCAGGGGAGGAACTTACACCAAACCTTCATCCAGGTCCTCCAGAGAGCACCAGGAGACTGAGACCAGCAAGATGCCACCCATGACAGTGTTTCCAGAACGTGGCTACTCCTCCCTAATACGCCTACCTTCTGTCAGACGATGGGACTCACTGGGACACCTCCTGTCCACTATTGACCTTAACCACAACAACCTGCCGGTTGAGCCTCAAGCCTCTGCCATCACCACCATGCCTCGTGAGGGCCGGACTCACACAGACTTGGGCTTGCGGGGACTCCATGGTCTAGATCAACACTATGGCTTGCCCACAGCGTTTCCTCTTTTGGGTCGGAGCACAGCGGTATGAGGCCACAAAAATAGACCTCTGGACCATTTCCTGAGATGAATACTCACAATGCCGAGTCATATAAGGTCTGAAGAGTCTACCAGAGGCATTTCGAACTCTTTGAGGGGCCGCATCAGTTGAGGATGATTCAGCTTTGTTCAGACAGTTCATTTGCAGATCCATCATACTCGCTTTTCTCTCTCGTCCTCCTCCTTGCTCTCCGTGGCATCTCCGCCTGATGCAGAGCAGCAGTTATTATGTGAATGCTGTTGCCATGGCTCCCGGGAGCTGTCTGCAGCCCACCAACACCTCGCCCCTCACATCATCTCTTCTTCCTTTCTCATCTGCGGCTCACTGATATAATACAAATGACATTTCAAACCCTGTCTTTGTGACATGGGGTAAAATACAAAAGTGCAACATGGTGAAATGACAGTGGTAGGTCCGTACTGTAGCTACACAATGCTGCTCAGCTGTACAAAAATGTTGTTTCATAAACTGGGAAACAATACCTGGCATCTCTTTCTGGATTTTCTGCCAGTTCTTTTCTTGAGAGGGAGCCTGAACTTTGGGGGTGGAAGGAAAAGCTTCAAAGTAGTCACAAATCCTCAAAAGGAAGTTGGCTGAAGAACTGCAATTTTTAAAACATGTCTGTAGTGTCCATTGGAAAAAAAACTCTCACAGCTTAAAGGGGTCATGAACTGCATTTTTTATTATTTTGCACTGTTCTCTGAAGTCCCTCAAGATTTTTACATAAAAAAAACATCTGAATTTAGATGTTAATTGGCTATTTTCTGTCAGGTTTTTAGTGTAGTGAGTGTATTTCATAAGTAAACACCCACTGCTATGATAGGCTAGCAGTTGTGTATGTTTGACAGTACATTCTTCATAGACAAATGCTGCTGTGATTTAGGTTAAAAATGTATAAATATACAGTACATAATAAATGACCTCAGACAAAGCAATAGTGACCACGTAATGAAAACAGTTACTCACACTTGTTTGGTGCAAGTCGGCACAGCTTCGTCTTTTAGTTTCTGAAAATGCTGAAATTGCCGCATCGAATTGTGCTTTGTTTGTAAATGAATCCACAATAAAATGAAGTGAACAAAAGACCAAGTTCTTACTGACACGGTCTGGAACTTTGTTAAAACGAAAGTTCTTCCACTCTTTTCTAATGTTAGGTTTAGAAGCACGGCCATGTAAATACTGTGTTTTTCCACAGATTGGCACTGCACAGCATCTTGTTTTCTTCTGAGCATCTTTATCATTTGCCTTTCTCGTTATTTACGCTATATGTGCAATTGGTGGGTTGGGCTTAACAGGCAGCAATGTAGAAACAAGGGTTGATCTTCCTCTGCGGAGGTGGTGTTTAGCCACACTATTACATCTAAGTGTGGCACATTCCACAACCTTTTTGGCAGTTTTTAGAGTAACAAGACAGTTTTGAGTTCTGAAACTTAAGTACAATGACCTCTCATATGTCAAAAGATCAAGGGTTTCTCAGTTCATGGCCCCTTTAATCCGTTATACCATGCAGGCACATTGAGGAACTGCCTTCTATTTCATGTCAATAGTACTATCCTCTTTTTTTACCGAATTTCTGAATGAATGAAGAATGATTTCTTTTTTTTTTTATATGAAATCCATCCTAAAGTGCTCGTCAGATTGAAGATAGGGCCTTGTTTGTAATGACCTGCGAATGGGATTTGTCAACATTTTCACGCATCACCATGTTGCCCACGTTGTTCCCTGCTGTTGTTGCAGCCACATGTGGGATTTCTGGCATCTATTAAACAAACTCCATTTATATACTGGTGCTTCTCAGAGTTAGACCAACCGAATCCCTATTGTTAGGCTGTTTTTCGTCATCAATGTAGTGATTGCTACATTGTGAAACTGCTTGATTTTTTTTTATTTTTTCCTTTTATTGCCATCATTTCTATTATGTATGTTTCCATGCCCTTAAACGATTCTACCTCAATCCATCTAATGGCTGTCTTTGTCAGCTCCCCGGCATAAAACTCTGCTTTCATGCATGCGCTGGATGCTTTCAAAATGACATTTGATTAAAATAAGCTCCATTTTGGAAATGTGAAAAAGCAATTAGCAGCGTATGTGGGCACACATTCAGCACAATGCTTTTACTACATCATAGTGATGTCTTTGGTTCAATATTTTTAATTGCGGAGCCATTACTAGACCGCCCGAAAATAACAAAAGCATAAAGGAATCGTATGTTCCACAACCCACGCTATAAAGACTTGGTGCACGAAGCATTGTTCCTTGCTCCGTTTATAACCTGTCCTGACTAAACTACATCATGCAATTAAATTAAGAATCCATTGATTGATTTTCAAATTTCATCCCTACAAGTGTGTCCGTGTTGAATGCTGGAAATTTAAACAAGCGGAAAAATGAATTCTTTTGAAAAATGAAACGAATGTTTACCTTGAGTACAACTTCAAGGCCAAAGTACACCCGTGTAAAAAAAGTGGATCAGTTAAGGTGAAACATTCATATTTTTGCACAGACCAAAATACAATATTGTGTTTAGACAATCAATTAAATTTACTGCACTTTACTGACATTTCAAATATACAACTATGGCATTAAAAAATCTAAGGGTAAGGTTTTATCTAAGGGTAAGGTTTTTATGCTAATTTAGTGAGAAATATAGCTGTTTAAAACGACTGCTTTTACTCTCTATATTCAGTTATATCACAACAGAAGCTAAAGACAGAGATGTAAACGGCCTTCTCTCTGCCAGCAATGAGTTGCTAAGCGACCGTAGAAGAGCCGTGTGAATCTGTTTGCATAGATGAAGTGAGCAGTACCGTCACTGCTCTGGTACACAGCCTTCTCACATCCACTATGATAAGTGGAGTGTGGTTTGCGAATTAGCATATACGAGATGTATTATGTACCAAATGTACCCCGTTTGTGCCATTTTCAATGAACGCCGTCCTAAAGAGTCTCTGATCTATCAATCAAAAGAGGTTTTGTGTGTGAATCTCTTTTGATCTGGAAAGAGTCTCAATTTAGACTCCCCATTTGACACTAAATTTACACTCCAAATTCTCCATAGTACACTTTCTTTCTCCGTCACATGAACTGTGAATTAGCAAACTGTGAAAGTGTTTCACGCAATGTTTATGTAGCATGCAAATTGTGCTTGTCTGTGCGGCCACGCTATGGTTTCATACTATTTCATAGCTGCTATGTACAGTATTTTCATGCTCATTTGAGTAATTTTGGTCTGTTTTCTAAAAATATACACTACAAAAATAGGGCTAGTGAATGCCTAGTATCTGATGAATAAAACTGAGGTACAAAGTCTGAAGTTACAACAGCGTTTCAATATTTCTGTGTCTGTGTTTCAGATAAAAACAACAAAAAAAAAAACTACACAATTTTTTGAAGGATTTTAAAGTCTTTTATTAACATACATAAGCACATAGCATGTCACAAAAGATCTTGTGCTTGTTTCAAAAACAGCATGTGAGAAGCGGACGGAAAAAGGAAGAGATAGAAAAAAATAATTAAAAAAGAACTTTCAGGAGTCGCTAAGCCTTGCTTCAGGGGCAAAGAAGAAATCACTGTAGTAGAACAGTAGTAGTAATAGTAATAATAGTAGTGGTAGTAGTAGTAGTCTCCTAGTAGTCTGAGGGAGAAAGAGAGTAATAATCACTACTAAGGAGGTAGGAGGGTGAACAGGAATACATGGAAGTTATTTCAAAAGGGGCTAAGTTACTGTTAAAGATGCGGGTTACTTCCTATTAGGTATCATACTGAGCGACCGTTTTCCTCTCTCACCAAAGAAACATAAGGAACCCAATCGAAACTTACGCCAACCCCTGTTTTTCATGGGTGGTGAATCAATGTTAGTGATTGTAGCACATTTTACATGAGCACAAAATTAGAGCTATTTACAGAACAATGCTATTGGTTTAGTCTTATTGCTTGCTTTTCCACTCCAAAAATCCTTTGTAAAACCAAGATGTTATGATGCCGCTTTACAACTTGACTAAAAGTATGAGGAAGACAGTGGTCAGTCAAGGCCGGGACAGTGGGTGGTGATAACTTAGCAGTTAAAGATGTGGGCTGGTACAACAAATATTACAGGCTGAGTCAGTGTTGAATAAGTGAGATTATCTCTCACCGTTCTGCCCTTGAGCAAGGCGACGTGTCCCTGCATTTGTCTTTGTGTAAAAGTCATTTACAAATCCAAATTTTGTAGTATTTTTAGGGTCATAAAAATGTCTTTACAAATTCCTGGACTTGCTAAGGTCGCATTACTCTGAAGAAATTCCTGGGTTAACTAGCAACAACCTAAAAAGAATCTCATAAGGGTCATATTAATATTATATTTACCGTGGCTTGAAATCTGAGATTATAAGGAGTTTCTTTCCCTTGGAGCATTAAACTATTTTAAAAGGTTCAAAATTACATCCACAGAAAAAGAAAAAACCATGGTCGAAACCATAATCTATGCAAGTAAATTAACGCAAATGCTTTGATTTCACTCGGAGCAGCTTGCTAAAATATGTTAGAAGTTTGCAATGAACGCTAAGTAGAGCCCTCTCAGCACTACCACATGGAGTGCTATAGCTAGCATTCGCATAAACTGACTTTAATAAGACAAAAATGACCATAATACAGTCAGAATCCTGTTTGTGGCTAGAAATTAAAATAATAGTGTTTTGAAGGTAAATATTTTAGCTTCGTAAATTGTTAAGTCACCTTATTTACCCTCATATTGTTCCAAAAACTGTATGACTTACTTTATTTTGCACAAGAGAATGACAACATTTTTATTTTAAACTACTGATCTTTAAACACCGCAGTAAGGTTGCATGTCAATATGTACAGCGGGACTGCACTCTCATATTCACGTCAGCATTTGCGTACTTACGTAGAGTATGTTTTAGGCCTGAGCTTTTCCAGTAATAATACAAATACGCACACTACCGAATATATAACTAAAACAATTCCCAATGGAGTCCACTAAGACTGTTATTGCCTAAATTCTCAACAAATCAAAGCTCTATTGCAGTTTTTTCAAGAAAAAAAGTCAGTTTCAGCCATTGTTTATACACATTGTCTCATATGTAGTCAAAATATACATATGCCACCTGGCGCTAAAGTCCTAAAAGGCCGTTACACCAACACGTCATACTCAAAATAATTGGCACAACACAAAATTGTTTCGTAATCACATAAACCCCCTTCATTTTCCGTTTGCTAAATACATTTGACTCAACTGAAGCTAAAATCGTGTTCTGACATGCCTTTGCTTCAACGAAGGTGAGGGTTCGATCGTCCCTCACCAATTGAGTAATCAAAGCAAAGGCCCCCGTGGGCATAACACTCAAACACATGTGATTCAACTGAACAACTAAGATTGTAGGGAACTTGATTGAACCACTGAGCAGACCTAAGCTCAGTGTTGATAAAAGAGAACTAAAGCAGAACGGTCTAATCTGCTACTACACACACCTGTTAGGCACAGGGATCAATACAACACAGGTGAGCGCTAGAGACACACTGTGCTATACTCTGCATAGAAAAAAAAAAAGATCGAAATAAATAATAAACAGACTCACACACACATACACGAACCGAGAGCGCTCATACCCACTGGCATCTTTAACAATAACCCGAGTCCTTTTCTTCTGTGGCTAATGTTGTTTTTGTCGTTGTTTTTTTATCTAAAACATTTTGATGCAAGACTTCTGTAACTGTTGTAAAATAAGTTTTCATAGAGGTGTTGCCTCTTTTTCCCTCAGTCGCTCCTAATCATCATCTTCCATCACGGGGTCTGTATCCCAGCACGTAATGTCGATTTCTGTGCAGACAATACGACAAACATGTTATATTAGGATATTTTCTGAGGCAATGAAGTGATGTAATAAGAAGTAATTATTTGCTTGTTTTTCTTTTTCTTTATTCATATACCTGAGGACATACATCTGCAAGAAACTCTAAAGTGGAAAGTTCCTTCTTTTTGAGTTTTTTATTTATCCATATGTCACTTTGAATTTTTGGTGAATATCTCAGCCACTTGTTTATAAGGGTTATTTTAATATTACAGATATACTACAATAGTTTTTAATAATTGTTTTGAATTAGTTAATTATGTTTTCCATTTTCATTTGACTTAAAAAAAAATTTTTCATTTGTATTAGTTATAGTTTTTTTAATGTCTATATATATATATATTTTAGTTCATCACGTTTAGCTAAATGATTTTTTCTTGGAAACAAGCTGAAATTCATTTCAATAAATACATTTTTCCCCAGTTTGTTTGAAAGACATTATTCATATATATATATATAAATATATAATATATAAATAGATATTATTTATATATAAATAATAATAAACTAGCATTGCAAGATGACAGACATTAATGAAAAGCAACAAAGGCAAAATTTTGACTTTATGGGTCCGGTTTGTGTATAAATTTTGCCTTTGTTGCTTTTCATTAATGTCTGTCATCTTGCAATGCTAGTTTATTATTATTTATATACTACTATTTTATTCATATTTTGAATTAACATATTTTTTTTATTTTTCATATTAATCTGAATAAATGAATAATAATTATTATGTTTCTTCGAAATATTTAATTTTATTTAATTTTTAGTTTATGTATTATCCAGTTATTGTTTTAGTTTTGAAACTTATTTCAGTTAGTTGCTGAGGCAAAATGTATTATTTTGGTTTTATTTAATCTTTCTTTATGTTAACCATATCTGTTTTATATAATATCCCTGCTATCTAATGTACTGTTCTCCAAAAACTGAAGCTATAAATTAAGGGTCCATTCAGACAGCACACATTCTAGAGTTAACAAGAGATAAATGGAAGAGAAAACTGAAGATGTGTTTATAGGAATAATAACTCCCATATAACATAGCTAATAAATACAATAAATATACTTTTTTCTTTTTTAAAGGACATTTATCTACTTTTTGTTTTTGTTTAGTTATACCTGATGTGCTAAAATAGCTAAAACTAAAATAATAATAAATATATATATATATATATATATATATATAAATTAATTTTAACATTTAACACTAAGAATTGTCCAATGCAATTTTCTAAAATGATCAAATTAATTAACATAATTACCAATAGAATGTAAATATAAACTAAAAGTTATTAGCTACTTAAAAAAAATTATGTTTATTCATTATGTCTCACTCCAACTTCATGGTTTTGAATGAAATGTAACAAACTGGGAAAAAGTATTTAAATTAGCTTTTATTATTATTTTATTTTGAATTACTATTATGTTTTCCATTTTTATTCAAGGTTCAGTAGCATTTTTAAAACAATTGGATTTTATTGTTCTTTATTTTTTTTTGTTATAGTTTTTATTCATTTTTAGTTATTTTAGTACATGAAGAGTTGCGTTCATTAAATCAGTTTGTATGCTTCAGTCTGCTGTGATCTCACCTGGTGGTTTGTTATAAAAAACTGGTGTTGGGTTGACTTTTGCAGTGCAGTCATCTGACTGGGCGAAATCCTCTTCCTGTGATTGGCTGAAATAGCCTTCACTGGCCTGCACAAACACAAACATATGAAGTCTATATGTAAATAAAGCTGCAGGCAAATGTAGCATCTTGAATATAGCTAGTGTCAAGTGTCATAAAAAGAAAACAAATGCTGCCATCTAGTGGCAAAAAAGCATATGTCAGTAACGCATGCTGGAGAATGAGGGACAAGACAACATTGCATTGTTCATTTTAATAGTGAGTTCTGCTCACCTGGGTCCCTTCTTTAAGCAGCGTGTCTCCATTGGTCAGCAGCAGCTGTCCATCATCCAGATCCTGGCTGTCAGTGCCAGAAGCATGCTGCAGGGCCTGCTGGTAACTCAGGGTCATCTGGTCGGGTCCGGCCACATCCACCAGGCTGGAGGGTTCGTCTTCTGTTCCAGTGCAGTAGGGGGTGTCAGGCACCTCATCGAAGCTCAGGAGTGGCTGCGGGAGATTAGGGGAGGAGCTGGCAAGATGAGGCTCCGGGGTGTCCTCCATCAGGTCCATAATGTGGCTGGGGGCCTGGGAGGGGGCTGTAGCAGGTGCTGGGCCACTATCCCACAAGTCTAGCAAGCTGTCGTCTGTGCTGGGTAATGGAGCGGTGCCGCTGGGCTGGGGGGAAACACTTGGGGAGGTCTTGACAAATCCGGATTCCTGCACTGGAGTTTGCTTGGGAGTGTCAAAGGCTGGAGGAAAGAAAATGAAGGAAATACAATATGGAACTATATTACAACATTACAAGCTTTTGGTGAAATATATTGTGTAAGAAAATTTTGTTCAACTGACTCCAAAGAACAGCAATTTGCAACATGGAACTTGTGCAATGCATTACTAATACTCCAAGGTGAACTGTTGCATCTAAAGAAAATTAATCATATATATCATAATAATTGAATCAATTCTGTTGATTTTTGTGACAATGTATGTGTATTTATTACATTTTACTAGCGTTAAAGTTAAGTTCAAATTTTTACATATAATTATTCCATGTGATCACATTAAATATTCAACCAGAAAATATTGGGTTAAAAAAATAATTTTAAGGGTGAAATCAGCTGCTTGGTGTCACTTTTTCAAAATGTTTAAAGGTATTCATAACACCATATAATATATATCAAACACACTTCAGTCCTTTTGTCTTAAGGAAATGTTAGTGGTAAAATCAATGTTTTATGGGTATGTTTTCTTACTGTTGAGATTATGAGCAGTAAATTCAGCCCCAGTGAAGTGCTTTTCTTAAGTACAGTACATTTAGTGCAGGCTTTACACTCATAAGCTAAAAAATTAGTCAGCTGTGAAGGCAAACACAACCTGGACAAACAAATGAGCCCCAGGCCGCATCACAGGGGCCAGTTTGCATGCAAGAGATGATTTTGAGGGAGCAACAGCCTCCCAACTGTGTAAATAATTAAGCTGAGATCCAACGTTTTACATCCCAAATACTCCCTCAATGTCATGAGACTGGTATTAACAGATTTTTTGGACCATGTTGAGAACATTGATACTAATAATCAATTACTGTCCATTTTTATTTTTTTTGAAAACCTACTTTTTTTAGACTCCTCCTATACCATTGGGCGGATTTTCACCAAATATGATACAACAAAATGGTTTTCATTTTGTAATGACAAACTGCATCTAAACAGTTACACCAAACTTTGTGTCATTGTTAAATCACAGTAATCATAGCACCACCTACAGGACAAAAGTAAAAGACAAAAGTAAAATTCAGTTTTTTTAGCCATTATGCCGCTGTTGTGCTTGGCGCCTCAACTGCTGCTTGTAGCTACAGTATATTTCCTACTAATATTGCTTTGTAATTTAAATTTTTGAGGCTTTAATTGAGAGGAAGGTAACTGTTAAAGGGTTTGCGTCGAAATTAAAATTCTGTCTATGTCGTACCAAACCCATAAGACCTTCCTTCTTTGGAACACAAATTAAAATATTTTTGAATAAATCTAAGAGCTATTTGACCATCCACAGACAGCAACACAACTGAAATGTTCCCAGGTCCAAAAACGTAACATTGGTAAAACAGTCCATATGACTCGACCTCAGTTTTACAACACTACGAAAATGGCTTATTTTTTTGCACAAAGAAAACAAAAATAAAGAAATTTACTCAATTGTTCTCCCCGAGTTATGTTTTCTGCTGTTCTGGAAATTACTTAAGAATGTATTTGACGCAATCAGAGCTTTTCATGTTTGGGAAAAAAACACGTACTGTAATAGGCGTTAATGTACGTTTAGGGGGAAAGCATGCGAATGTGTTGTGATACTCCAAAATGGCAGAAGACGTAACTTTAGGTAGAACAATGGTTGAGTAAATTATGTTATTATTGTTTTCTTTATGCAAAAAAAAGCATTCTCGATGTGTCGCAAAACTCTACCCTCGTAGAGTCACATGGACTGTTTTACCGATGTATTTACTAATGTTACATTTCTGGATCTGGGAACATCTCAGTTGTGTTGCTGTCTATAGAATCAGATAGCTCTCAGATTTAATAAAAAATATATTAATTTGTGTTCCAAAGATGAACGAAGGTCTTACGGGTTTGGAACGACATGAGGGTAAGTAATTAATGACAGAATTTTCATTTTGGGGTGAACTAACCCTTTAATGATAAGAAAAGTGTGAGGGGCATACCTCATCTAAACCACATAAGCATAATGTGCCAACCTCTAGACAACAGTTTTACAGAAAATAGTTACAAGAGCTCCCTTTGAGGTCTTACCAAACTCCTTTCGAAAATAGTCCTCTTTTTCCTCCTGAATGGCAATTTTGGGGATGGGAGTACATCCAGTAGTCATGCTGCGCTCAAGGATTCCTTCAGTAGAGTCATCTGAGACATTAAAGAGAAGGTAAACGTTTGATCTGGGCTCAAGTAAATTTCAAACAACTCATACCAGCCAAAATATCAATCACAACACAGATGACAAAGTTCGCAAATAGTCCGAAAGGACTGCTAACAATGCCAAACAATAGCAAGCAGTGTTTATATGTCAAAAAAGTGCATCGTCCCCAGCGCCCTCATCAGTGGTCATGACAATAAAACACAGACATGCCAACGTGACCATGAAGACACAACACAATGTGCAGCGCAGAAAATGAGTTCACAAATTTACAAAAGCATGTAGTTTCTGAACATGCAAACACTCTTACAAATGACAGCACAATAAATATGTTTTATCAATAAAAATGTCTTAAACAGCACTCATATGCATCCACCAATGTGTCATGGCATTATGAAATGATACATACAGAAACACTAAAGGTTAACCTCTCGATCTCATGACAAGCTAAAGCAAGCTGACAAGTTAAAAAAATATTCAATTAATTGAGTTTTAAGTGGCATGTGATCAGTATAAAACAAGATGTAATATAATCATACAGCAAATATCTAAAATCTATGCAATTTTACAGGATAATCTAAATAATGACACACCAGCCCTCTGGGAAGAACAACCACAGTTGAGATTTCTTTGATATCTCAATTGTTTCTCCTGCACAATAATATTTAACAGAAAGTTTTTACAATCTCATATATTTATTTATTTCCTTCTTAACGCCATTCCAGCACCTATACAATCTTACATATGTTTTCAGAAGATCTACTGTAAACTATTACAAATCATGCTCAGATTTGCAGAGATTAAAGGGGTCATGATATGAGAAACCAAATTGTTCTTGATCTTCTATATCAAAGAGGTCTTTGTATGCTCAATACATTCTGCAAGTTTTATAACTTAAAACGTCCTAATCATCAATTAAAAATAGCCTTTATGTAATAATAACCCTCAGAAAATTGTTGAGCCTCAGCTTGTTTCGGGTGATGTCAACCGGGCGCAGTTGACTGCCTCCAGCGTAAGGCATTGATGAAAAATCATCTTCTAATCACGGGCCCTCAAGGAACATATCAAAATAATAATAATAAAAAAAAACATGTTATGACCCCTTTAAGAAGTCTACAATCAAATTTCAACAAAACTTATAAATAGTTATCAAATTAATTCAAAACAAAATTACTGTATGTCAAGAATCATCTCATTTAAGAAATTCAGGAGAAACATCTGAGACAAAGTTACAATAGATGAAGCATACTTAAAACCCAATTAAGTCTTTTGAACCTCTGAGCTACAAACATTTCCACTGGAAGTCACCAACTCGTAATGCAACAAAAAACTGAGATGCAGATGTTGGAGATAGCCACTTTAATACAGCTACAGCTGAAGGAAGACCTCACAAGACATAACAAGCACAATTAATGAAACCACAATGACCATCATAAAAACTTTGCAGGAAAACAGTTGTACAGATCAAGTGACAATTCAAAGTATAAACCACTGTATCATTCCAGATTTAGATGTTGGGTCTTATTACAGACCCACTGTTTAGTCCTTATAGCACACACTGATAATTGTGGGCGCCATTTATCCTTGTGTTGCTGTTTAATTATACAGTCAAACACACACCACAAGGTCAGCTCCACAAGGATCACAAATGATACCATAGTCACACAAGGTCCACGGAACGCAAGCCCCAGGGCTTGGAAACCACAGTCACATGCGGTGCAATGTGGCATACACTCACAGGTCAACAGGACGGAAGGAAGCGCAGACAGGGCCGCCGGTTATCCGTCAGAAAGAGCATGGGAGGAGAGGAAGGGGGACATGAGGGGAGTAACATTGGTGAGATTCAACCAGATCTCCCTAACCAAAAGAATCACTTTGTCTCAGTCCTCCAAACGTCCATGGCATAGCTTCAAAATAACACATACTTAGCATTTCCTGTGCAAAGTACAAATTCAACGGACAACAAGTATAGAACACAAATAGGGACTGTGGACCCAGAGATGATGGCAGCATGGTAAAAATCATTGAAAAAAATGGATTGTGACACTGAGAAGGCCGTTGTCTATTTAGCTAGAACGGAAGGTTACTTAAGATGGGACATACAGAAGGGGAGATGGTCATCTGAGATTGGACATATACGTAGTTCAACCTGTAAGAGCCGAGGACACAATGTCTTACAACATGGTCACTCTAAACCTGTTCCAGAGTGGGACAATTTTCAGTTCATATTGGAATTCAAATGTATTAATTCACAGAAAAATTGTTCATGTTGTTCCAAAACAGAAGACTCGTTTTTTTTTCACGGAACACAAAAGGAGATGAGTCGATGAGGTGCAGTATAAGAGAGAAATGTTTTTTGAAATGTACTCCTTGGATTCAATATGTAAAAAATAACATCTTTTTTAACAAAATGTCATAACTTGATCTTTCGGTAAAATTACAGAAGAAACTACGA
>JAUMHR010000081.1:8256655-8275977 GCA_032361145.1 Enteromius fasciolatus
TCACTCTAAACCTGTTCCAGAGTGGGACAATTTTCAGTTCATATTGGAATTCAAATGTATTAATTCACAGAAAAATTCAATTCTGTCATTATTTATTCAGTCTTATATTGTTCCAAAACAGAAGACTCAATTTTTTTCATTGAACACAAAAGGAGATTAGTCGATGAGGTGCAGTATAAGAGAGAAATGTTTTTTGAAATGTACTCCTTGGATTTAATATGTAAAAAATAACATCTTTTTTAACAAAATGTCATAACTTGATCTTTCGGTAAAATTACAGAAGAAACTACGACTCAAATATGTCATGGTGTAGCCATCAAATAAAAAGTTGTTTTTCTTTATACTTTTAACAAATTTATTTAGAGCGTCTTTGATAATATTTCATGTTTTATTTTATTGACTTATTTATTTTTTGTGCTGTATGCATATTATTACATTATTTTGTTGGTTGCCGCACCTGACTAATTAGCTGGCCAGCTTTGTTAAAACACTCACCACACACATAATATAAGATGCAATAAAAGATAAAAGATTATGATGAATTTGTATTTTACAAACACACTCACACAGTTTCATTTTAGGAAAAAGAGCATTCTTCAAAACATCTCCATTTGTGTTCCACAGAAGAAACTAAATCACATTGGTTTGGAACGACTTAAGGCGGAGTAAATAGGAACAGATGTTTAATTTTAGGGTTAACTATCCCTTTGATACTACGTAGCACATGCTGACACTGGAAGACCAGGGTGCACCTGGTACAGTGCAGCCACAGTGAATGCTCTCAGAAGCACAGTGATGCTGGAGAAGCCAAAAGAAAAACGGTAATTCAGTGAGGAGGGAGGCTACAGGCTAGGCTTGTGACTTCGTGATCCTACGCTGATGCAGTAGCCCTCAGCAAGATCTGTCCAGTACCTACCAGGTGGACCTGGCTGCCGCCGCGAATGGGGCGGAGTGCGAGAAGGGGGCGGGCTGCAATCGGATGGACTGTGCTGCTGCCTCAAGAATGGACTGTCCAAGCGGCCTGGTAAACGGGAGACAGGACCATCGTGCGGGACACGCAGACACCCACGCACACACATAGAGCCACGTGTGACAGAGGAAGACCAGAGGTGTGACAGAGGAAGACCAGACCAGATAGACAGGAGTAAAGAAAGCCAGGGACAGAGAGGGGAAGAAATTTGTATAAAAGAGAAATGATTAGAGAAATAGAGAGTCACGTGTTCAAAACAGAAGCAATGATGGATGTGCAGCAGTTGGGCAGAGATTAAATAAGATCCAGGATTGTCAGAAGGGTAAATGGAATGGATAGAATATCGAAACGGAAACCAAACAGATGTGTTAACAACCAAAAAGATGGAGTGAGTAGAAAAATGAAGAAATTACCCAGAAATGGGAAGAAAAAAAGTGAGGTAGAAGGAGAGAGGTAAGAAAACAGTTGTTAGTGTGATGGTCTCACACCCTCTGAACATAAAGCAGCAATTGTTTCAGTGTCTGTACCCTTCAACAACAGATGGTAGTGAAGGGTCTGACTTTCACTCCAACACTGAAAAGTCTAAGATCTTAAATAAACAATTGAAATGGCATATTAAAGCAGTAATTATACCGCTCAGTCTGTTGGAAAATGGCACCAATATAACGTTTTTGACAATAAAGCAATCCTTGCTTCAGCATCCCTGCTGAAAAAGAATCCCTACTTAAACTGTCCTCCGGTGGTTTGCTGATTTAAGCTGGTTTATCTCAGTCATAGCTGTCCTTGTTTAAAAATTCCAGTTGATTTTTTTTCCCCAGAAAGTACTGAAAACATTTATTTACTGAACTAGTAGGTACATCTAAAGCTGATGTGAAAACGTTAAATGAAACAAAACATGTTCTCAACTAGTCACTTTAGTAAGAAATAACATCAGTTAGTTTGCATGTTGCAAGCTATTATGCTTAATACTCTATTAAGCATAATACATAGAATGTACATAGAAATGTTAGGATTTTTTAATCATTAATAGCAGTATTATTAGATTGTGCTATTTGTTTTGATCATAATAATCAGTTTAAGGTGGTTTAAGCGGATATTAGTTGATTTAACTAGCCTCCCAGCCTAGACTAACTGTTGTTTAGGTTTAGCTTATTCTGGCCACAGTGAGGCATCTTAGTATCAAACTTACTACGAACATTTATTATAAAATTCATATCTCTATATATACTGTATCAATCTATTATCCAAACATGTAAACATTTAAATATTAATGTTGCTATATATAATTCAAAACATTCTCAAATTTATAACAGTGGCTTACATTAATGGGTGTTTGTGAAGTTTAGATCCTCTTGAACCTCTATATAAATATATCAAGGTATATCTATCTACATCATTTTAACTGTCTATAAACCTAACAAATCTGTCATGATGATTCAGCGCAGAACTTTCAGCATATTCTGAGACAGATGGTCTCTCCTGAGCTGTGCTGCTTAACTCACACTAAATGACAGATTGAGAGACAAGTGAAGAGCAAGAAGCAGGACAAACAAAGGCTTAGGATTTAGCATATATGCCCTCCTCCTTCTCTTCTCCACTCTTTTACTATGATCTTACCGGTCCTGTGCGTGGTGACTGGTGAGATGTCCACGCTGTTGGCTGTGGCCCTCTCTCTCTGCTTGAAGAATTCACGCGGGTTACTGGGCCTTTGGGCAATGATGGCTGCTGCTTCCTATAAACATATTAACACGGGAGAATAAGATGAAACATAATATGGATAGACAGACAGACAGATATACAGAAAGATATAGATAGACTGAAGATCCTATTGATTGCACATGCACAGAAACACAATGTCTTGAAATAGCATGAGGAATCCCACTGACCCACATGTAAAACCCAGCAGAATATCTGTCACCATAACACAAATCTGCCCCAAATTTGAATCTGTTCCTCTTTTAAAAACACTTATCTGAGAAATGAACCACTTCTGGAGTGGCCTTTCAAGCTCTGTTTCAACCCACCTCAACCTCTGTTTCCTTTTTGTCCAGACCAGGGTCTTCACAGCTGGGCTCTGTCTGTGAAGTGGATGAACACACTAGTTTATTTCCAGCAGGGGGCAGCAAATACTTTTTTTTTTTTTTTGTTGATGTGGGCCACTTCTCTTGCAATTGCTCACTTTACAAACGATTAGTGTAATAAATCAGATTATATGCAAGTCAGGTCATCTTTTGGTTCTGGTTAAAATCCATAAACCATCAAGCATTTAGCAAATGATTCAAGTCATAAGCGTCTCATAAAACACCAAACCTGGTTTACTGTATGCAAAGCATACGCACTCTTACAATCAAGGGTTGATTCCTTGACCTCTCTTTGGCCTCTTCATCCTCTTGCATCTTCTTCCTGTAAGCATGTACATAAACGCAGATAGCATTATAATCACATATTAATGAGGGTGGTCAGTGTTGGACACTGTGGAACCACTCCTACCTCTGTTCCTCGATCTGCCGCTCCCTCTCACGGTACCGCTTCTCTCTTTCCTCTTGCTCTTTTTTTTCCAGCTCCATCCTCTCTGCTTCAAAGCGCTGCCGTTCTTCCGCAGTCTTCCTTCTCTCTTCCTCCTTTCTCAACTCCTCCTCCCGCTTTAAACAAAGAACATGTCAGTAAAACATCACTTAAATGAATTTACAATGAGAATAGGATTACCACAATAACATTTATGCTTATTATTTTCCTCATTTCATTCATATTGTATGCATTTGGTATCACATTTCAAGCACAAATAGATCTACAGTTTATACAATGCAATACTTCATTGTACTCCATTTTACCTTTTTCCACAGCAATTTGTAGAATGTTTCATCAACTGGAGTAATTCTAGGATTTTTATGAATTGGCAATGGGTCATTTTCAACACGCTGTTAACTGTTTATTTATGTATAAATAAGATTATTTCTTTATTACTTACAGCTAAGCGTAACAACTTAACAGTTAGTATTTTATGCATCCTAAATGAGCTATATTTAAAATTTATCAGTAAATATTCAAATATGTTTTAATAATAATTAATATTTCAAAATTACAGTATGATTGGAAAATGATACACAAAAAATAGTATGTTGTGATATTTCATATTTTATCTACAATGGCAAAGATGTATGTACCTCTTATAAAACATTGTGCCACCTTATTGTTCTAAGTATAAGTTTTATCAAAGGTGTAAGTGTATTTTCTTTTTTTTTTAGATTTATACATCATCTTTTTTTTATTGAAGTATTGGTCGACAACAGGTAAATCCAATAAGTACTTCAAGAAACAAGGAAACACAGGGCTCACGAAAGAGTAAACACCAGGATATCAAACAGAAACATTCAACAATCACGAGCGACTGGCCATGGAAACATACGGGCACTTTATACACGTGACAATGACACTGGAGAGCGGAGAAACAGATGAGTGACCAATACAACCAACAAGATGGACGGAGACATGAGTTCATTGATAAAGTCCGGGGCAAAAGAACCGAAACATGAAACAGAGTCAGAGGGGTGCTGGAGTGCCATCAAGTCCTTTGCTGGCGACTCCAGCTGAGTGTGACAAATACAATGTATTTTTCGCTATTGCTAACAATAAGCCTGTGCTACTTATGACTAGCTTTATGGTCCAGGGTCACATATTTTCCATTCAGTAAATATACATTTTTATATTACTGTTTTCAAATAGAGAAATGTATAAGATTTTCCCAATTAGGACTGAAATCCGCAGATAAAGAATGTAGTAGTCGCTATGGTAAAAAGTTTCCAAGACGCCCCAAGAAAGTTTTAATAAACCCCCTGAGATATTAACTTAGAACCCAGTTAATACAATTTTATTGAGCTACACGAAAGCAGAAAGCATTCTACTTAAGCTGCTAGTAAATTAATGGTATCAAACAAATCTGACAGAACTACTTCCTCATAATCTAGTTAGCTGAGCCATCACATCGTATGCTAGAACTGTTTTACAGTAACATCCTGAAGGGTCTCAGATCAAGCATCTTTGCAACAGAAACCATAAAGAATCAGATTGCTACCTTGGCTTGTTCCCAGAACTCCTCTCGATTGATTTTCTTCATCTCGATCTCTGCATTTGTTTTTTGGTAGGTGGTGCCCTGCGATTAAGAGGAAAGGGGAAGTGTGAGTACTGGCTATTTCAATTGGATAGCTTACTAAAAAAGATGTTGATCTATCGGAGGCACCATGGGGTTTCTTCTCCAAACATAAAATCAGCTAGAAAGCACACACACAAAAGGTAACACTTTATGCTATTGTTTTAATTTGACCACACTAGTAATGAACAAACAATATCTTTTTTAATCTAACTGTAATCTACAGCATTTATTATCATTATCTTAGTTATTTTTAATTTCAATAATTCAATCAAATGTTTTAATTGTTAATGCACTGTGTGAACTAACATGAACAAAAAAAGAAGAATTGTATTTTTATTAAAAGTGACATTAACAAATATTATGAAATGCTGTAAAATACGTGTTTGCAAATTCTAATAATGGGATCTTATTGTAAATTGCTACCACGGTCTGCTTGGAGATTAGATTACACTTCATGCTTGACTTTGTTTCGCTGAAATGCTGCGATACGATCCACTAATACAAGATTTTAGGGTTTACGTCATTCGGATAAGTGTGCAAAACAGCCGGAAGGATCTTGGTTATTTTAAAAGTGTGTGAATCAACTCAGTGTTTCACATAGAACAGAAACAATCATTGTTTCAGTTCCTCTGTATCAACAATGCAGCTCTAAGAGCTCTTTCCTCTAAAAACAGCAACAAGGCTGTGCCCTTGTGTCAGACATCACACTATTAGAGAGCCATTCGCAGACAACTTGATTTGACCTCTTTCCAGTAGCGTCCGTATGCATGTAAACAAGCCCACACACACACACCACCGGCCCCTCTCTCAACCCTTAAGCAGCTCTTCTGTCACCAATCACGCACAACGTGCTCTGCATTCTCCTCGTCTCTCATTCGCAGGCGACTTAGCACTGGACTGGCCACTGGAGCTGTCCCATTGGTCAGCCTCTGTCCGATGGCTAAGGGGTCGATGTCGTCCATGCTGCTAGCGTTCACAATGATGTCAACACCCTGGGGAGAGAAAAAGAGCATCAGTAGTACTGCTAACACACACTTACATCACCTGGCAACCAGCATAAAAGGCATCGGTGATGAAGGCATGGACAAACTATTTGACATGTTTCCGAAGGATGTTTTCTGATTCTTCCTTGTCCCATGGCTTGTGAGTATGAGAAGATGGATACAGTATGTTTAAAAAGCGTTTCTGAAATAAAGTTCGGTTTCAAAAATATTGAAATGTTGTTAAGTTCAATTTATTGCTGTGAATCTGTTCAGTCTTTCTGGTTAAAGGGACTGGTTCAATACCACTCATTTGTGCCATCATTTTTTAAAGGGTTATTGGAGTTGATGAAATGTTTTAGTAGGTAACTATTTTAACTATTTCGCAGTATGGCTGTAATATTGTAATATTAATTTATAAAAATTAAATACTTAAAAATAATTAAATACTCTATATATTATGTAGTGAAAACTGTGGAAACTGTAGTTTTTTTTGTTAAAATAAAATAACAATGATAAAATAATAAAAATAAAATAACAAACACATTCAAAAAACTATTGCTAAGTAGATTGGCATGCTTTGTCCATTAAACGCTATTTAAAAAGCTATCTTGGGTTTGTTGCTTTGATCTCTGTTGTTTTATTCAACAGAAAAATGCTGAGAAATTTTTCCATCTTTCTCAAAATGTTTATACTCTGTTTTTTTGTTGTTGTTTTTTTACCGGGTAAAAAAGGCTTTTATGCATGCAGCTCCATTTGACTGGAATCTTCTTCAGTCAAAATAGAAATGACAAAATTCTGAACATACTGTCTTTGGAACATTTGAAAATGGTTATCCAGCAATTTGGAAGATGATTCTATTAAGGGTTACCCTTGTTAAATAAAGGTTTTTAAAAAAATTAAGCAATTTAAGAACAAATACACACATATTTCAAAAAAGCACTAATCTATTTTTATGGTTCTAATGCCTTTTAAAAATGCTAATAATTAATGCAGAAAATAGAGGGCACTATAACAAAATCTACACTAAAGTTTAAAAGTTTGTAGTCGGTAAGATTTGTAAGATTTTTTTAAGAAGTCTCAACAAGGCTGCATTTATTTGAAAAAAATGAAATATAGTGAAAAAGTATTAAAAAATTTTCCTGTGATGGCTGAATTTTCAACAGCCATTAATTCAGTCTTCAGTGTCACATGATCCTTCAGAAGGTATTCTAATATGATCATATTTTTGTAAAATCATGATACATATTATTTCAGGATTTTTTGATAAATAGAAAGTTTATTTGCAATTATCCATGTCTTTACTGCTATTTTTGATTAATTTATTGCATCAATCATATTAATGAAAGAATGATTGTCGACTATGTACAGTACTGTGACGAGTCAGCTGCCTCCCCTAGCTCTCAACACCACCCCGTCACTTATTCGCCGCCCTTTACCAGACTCCTGACAGGAGTGGGGGATGAAGCAGTTAAAGAAGCCGCCGCCTCTCACGCAACCAGTTGAACACCATTTGTTTCAGTGTTGAAATGCACATTTGCTAATTTTTCCAAATCGTCCAAATTAAGTCTCAAAATCCAATTGAACCAAACAAGATCGACTCTAACAAAATGTCAATAAATGAACTTGAATTTATGTATCGCATGGATAATTGTGTGTGCATCTATGAATCATTCTGAGTCTAAAATCTTTCCGTATCCGACGCCTGACGCCACTCCCACTGTGTCTGTCATAAAAATGAGTAGTGAATGCAATTAGGCTTTTCACTCTGCACAAAACAGGTCTTCAATGTGCTTGTAAGCACACAAGAGCATTTGTGGGAGCATCACAGCAGACTGAGCTGGACCTTTAACTAAGCTTTTGTAAGAACATCAAATAACTGACTATATCTAGTTCCTGTGTGTTCCTCTAACACAGCTAGATGAATGCTACTATCAGTCTTTTCAGTAGCTCAAAAAGAGCAGCCGATGAGTTGACTGGCACTTTAGATCAATTCATTCCTGATAGCAGCATCTCTCTTTCAACCCAAAAGCACAATCTCTGTGTCGGCCTTGGTCGTCTCCATGTTTCAGCATGGAGTTTCTCTACCTCAATACCTCTATTCTCTCTCTCTCTCTCCTTTTCTCACCCACGCACCCACATTGAAGAGATTGAGAGATTTGAAAAGGCGAGCGGCCCCCCATTCAGATCCCTCACACCGACAGACACCTCCAACACAATAGCCCTGAAGAGGACCGTGTTAGTCATCTAGAAACATCTTCTGCTGCACATTACAAACTGTTAGGTACAGAAACACACACATACCCCCTCACCCCCCATCCCCCCCACGGCCCTACACATACAACACTCTGTGGCCCACCCACATGACTTGTGATGTACTCTTATCCGCATGAGCACAGGACTGAATTGCAGCGGAGCTAAAGAGGCATGCTGTTCAACAAAGCCATAGAGCAAGCCGTAACAACAACAGACAAGATGGTGGTGTTGAAAAGCACTAAAAACATTATGTTCGTATTCATGCATTATGAGTCAATGTTTGAAATGTACACTTCATAACAACTTCTGAAAAACAATTATGTTTTAATTGGAGAATTTCACGAAAACAGGTCCAGGTCCACTATTTTTATGTTTTACTGATAAAACCCCCCTCAATTGAAAAAATGTTTAAAAAAACATTCAATTAAAATTATTTCTTGTTTATTTTGTAAAAACATTATTATTTTTTACTATTAAAACATGATCCTTCAGAAAGCATTCTGATATGATAATTTGGTTCTCAAGAAACCTAACTGCAAATAGTTCTGTAAAATCATGATAAATATTTCTTAAATATTTGAAACAAGAATAAAATATTTTCCTATAAATAATTGAATTTATCATAATTATTAAAACAAATTAAATGAACAATTATCCACATTTCCTCAACAATTCTCTTTGTAGTGATTTTATTTTTTACATTTTTTTGTGGTAATCTACATCATTCTCAATGACGATTCACACTGCATTACTATAACAAACTAATGGAAATCATCTTGTCTGGACATAATTATTTTGATAAAAATATGCATAAATTAGTTTTTTGTGCATTACTATTTATGAGAATTAGGAGAAAACATGCTTAATTCTCATCAAAATAATGTTACAATGATTCACACTGTAAGTAATAAAGTAACAAATAAATAAAATGGTGGTATCATATCTTCTGCAACTTCTCATTTCTTTGATTTGATTTTGTGGTGAACTCAACCTGCCCTGGACTATGTTTTGTAAGACTCACACCAACACTAACAAAGATAATCATTCTAGATGAATCACGTTTCCTTTTCTTCAGTCAGTTAAAAAAAAGTGACAAAAATGAGCGAACTTTCCTCGCATGCTCAGAGCAAAGATGATGTGAAAATGACAGCGACAGTGAACTCATGTGTCTCTAAAATGGATTATTATCTAATTTAAAGAGAAGTAAAAGATGTTTGTTTTACCTTGGGCAGACCCACCTGGAAAAACTCGGCTATGGTGGCTACATGACTGGCACAGGCACACTTCCTCGCATCAGGGACATCTTCACCAACCTGAACACACGTTGTCATACATGTGTTTATTCAAGAACACAACTGCAGAATATACATAAAACAAATCTAGCATTCTTCTAGACTGCTCACTCAGGTAGTTACAACCCCTGCATTCAGAAAACAAAAACCTGATAATCACATCTTTAAACTTTAACCTGAGGCGAATATTGTGTTCCCCCCCAAATGTGCAATGTGCGTTTCCAGGGCAACAATACATTTAAAGAGATACTGACACTTTTATAATTCAACTATTCAACAGGCAGACATCTCCAATCAGCACCCATTGAAAACAATCAAGCTCACACAATTTAAAAAAATGGCTTTGACATAAAGGGTTGAGTACTAAGAACACAAAGTCCAAAACATGCCAGTAATTAAACGAACATAAGAAAATACTGAAAGGATCTAAGAGTGTCTTTCATGAGTTGTGTGCAACAGCCGTTACTTCGCTTTTTACAATCGCATGCATTTCAAAATGGTGCCAGCTTTAAAATAGATGCTAAAATCATGCCTGGAGGCTTGTTCTTTTATTTTATCTATTCTAAGCAATAATATTGAGTGATTCAGACATAATTTTTTCCATCCAACTCATGTTTAAAAAACTAAACGCCTTCAAACCACTAACCGGTATTCTGGCCTATTTCAGCCTAACCACAAGAAAACAGAATGGGTCTTCTAATCTAATCTTGGATTTTTAGCAAAATTGTAATTGTATAACTACTAATTCAGGATTGTGGGGGCTTGACATGGGGGCTTGCTCCAACCACGATCACAAAATGATTTCCTGATTTTGTATGATAAAAGAACACATGTCTGATTTCAGGGCAGCACTGATGGTGATTGACTTTGGTTATGTTGACTGCTGTGTCTTTGTTGACCCCTAGATCTAGTGTTCTTGCTAACGGGTTTTAAAATTCACTGAACGCAGGTTGTTGCGTCATCTCACCCAGTTGATGAGGATGTAGCGTGGCAGGGCAGCGCTGGGCTCCTTCAGGCTGCAGAAACCGTACATGATCCGAGTATTATCAAAGGTTACTGCAATCTCTGCCAGGCCGCCATCTGTGAAACACAACAATCACACTGTTAAGACAGAAAAATCTGTTTTAGTGTACTAACAGCAAAAAACAAAGTAAAAAAAAGTAGCAGAATATTGCCCGTTTTGGCCTGACCACACAGTAATAGTACATCTAATCAAGTCATTTTATAACTACTAATTCATGATTGTGGGGGTTTATGTGTGGGCACCATCAGATAATTATTTCCTGCCATTGTAAGATAGTTGTTAGACCCATTTTAGTTAGTATTCACAGCAAAATAAATAAATATCAAATTAAAACAATTTAAACATGAAATATCCATAAGATAATAAGTTATAAGTTTGTTTTCAGAAAGTACATTTAAAATGTTGAATAAGATATTGATAAGAAATCCACTTAATTGAAAATAAATTAAGATATTCTCTAAATGCATTGTATGTTTATATATACTGTATATATCACTATAAACAAAAAAAGGTTTTATTCTAAGATGTACCTGTTACAGTGCAATTATACATATAAGTACTGAGTAATAGTAATTACAAGTACTTACTACATAGTTATGGTTAGGATTAAAGTTTGGGTTAGGGTTATAACCATGTAATATTATAATAGTAAGTACATGTAACATGTAACAAAGACATCGTAAAATAAAGTGCTACCCAAAAACAATTTAAAAAAGAATTTACTACTTTTAAAAGTGTCTAAAAGTAAAAATATTTATACAATAAATATATAATGTTTACAATTTTGTATACAAATAAATCGTGATAAATCATATCCAAAATAAAGGTTTTATGTGCATAATATATATGTGTGTGTACTGTGTATATTACTTTATTGTGCACTGTGTATATTTATATTATATGTGTATGTTTAAAAACAATTATGTTCATATAAATATATACATGCAAATGCATGTAAATATTTTCCAAATATATACTGAATGCATGTCTTTATATATACACAATAAATTTACACAGCACACGCATATATTATGTACACAAAAACATTTATTTTGGATGTACTGTAATTATTTGCCCAGCACTGTAAATATGTAATAATAATGCATTATGCTGATAACCATGACTGATCGGTTATTTACTGCTTCTTATGAGAGACATAAATGTGCCAATTCACAGAAATATATCTCTGGAGAGTGTTTGGTAGATATAAAAATACATACACACACACAGTCTGGTGGAAGTTCTTTCTTGTTCCGGAAGGAGGAAATTACACAAAGAAGCAGACTTACCCACTACTCACTAACTATATATATATATATATATATATATATATATAAAATGGTGCAATTTCCCCTAACTCTGTATACACCACACTGATCTAAATAAAATACCACTCTTTGTTATTTAAACCGATAATTTGAAATTACACTTGGATAAATTGAATAATTGTGGCTCTGAAATCTGATTGGCTGAGCTATACAGTATATTTCTTATCTGTTATGCTGTCACCTGTTAAATATCTCACAAGATTCCATGAATATCCCTGCTCTGCTTGGCATCGTTTTCATATTGTGCTGGTATTATTAACATCATTAAGGTATAATATTGTTTATGAAAACAGCAGAATGATGGTTTTAGACACAAATACTTCAGAAACAAAAAAGTTAAACTATACACTGTAAATAAACATTGCGGGAAATCTTTTGCAAACAGACTTTCCAGCTTCTGAATGCTGTCCTCTGTGCTAATCAACACGGCCCTTAATAATAACCTTCCATCAGTCACAGACTAAATGATTGTCATCAGTGTAAAATGGCAGGTTTCCCTCCTCCAGCTCTGAGGGAAATCAGAGACTGTGCAGCTTGATGTATTATAATAGTTTGAAAAAACAAGCAGCGAGATTCGAACCTCCCATGTTTGGGATCTGAACTTGGATGGCAGGATTACAGTCCACTGAGTTTTATGAATATTTACAGTAGATATGCTGCAAACGAATGAAGACGTCTGTCCGTGCACAACGCTAGCAGAGTTCACATTTAATGCGTTTGGCCTCTATCACGATACAATGGCACAGTTGCACTCGCTAGCACAATCATGGTACATCAACAATGCAAATGAATGTCATCAGTCACAGCCGACAGCGTTTATTGCTTGTGCATGACTGCATTCTGGTTGGTTATTATTAGATCGTCTATCTTTGGACAGGAAGTATGTTGAGATGTATCTTACCTCCTGATGCAGACAGGATCAAATTGTTACTGTCATCTTCATATGTGTATAAGGCCCTGCAGAATAGAGAAAGGGAAATTATCTTAGTAAAGTGACTATTCAATCGAAGACATCAACAATAACATCAATAAATCAATACAATACTGATAAAAAAATTTAAAAAACACTTATGAATGATGTTAAACTATTTTTTTTTTTCTGAGGCATAATTTTCATTCACCGCATAACTGCTTTGGGACAAGTTACATGCCCTGGTTTAATACTAAGGGTTAGGGGTTTGTTCAAGGCAAGTACACAAAACACAATAAAACAAACTAATGAAAAAGTTTTTTTATTTTTTTTTATTTCCAGGTCAGTCCCATGCGCAACCCTTTTTAAAACTCATCTCCACGGTACTGACAGACTGGAATGCATTCTATCCAGAGGGCCAAAGCAGTGCACTCTGGGTCAAGGGTGCTGTTAGCTCGGAGGAGAAAATGGCATTATCCTCAGTCATCTGAGAGCTCTGTGTAGGAGGATAAAATATGGAGCACTAGTACTTGTTATGCTTCTAATAAAAGTGAAACTACTGCTTTTTCATCCCGTCTCACGCTTACCTGCAAAAGCAAGACTAATTCTGGTAACAACTGCGCATTCTAAACCGATATCTAGAGATATTAATGAACTGTGTATGCTCAGATAACACACACCCCAGCGTTTCTAACATGCCAAGGCTTTGATGTTTCGTTCTTTAAATAATGGAGGTAATCATTAACATATTGTAGTGCACAGCTAATCTCATTCCCCATCACTGCAAAATAATGAGTAGGAGTTTGGTCCTACGCTAGTAAGAACAACAAAGAGAAGAACAGAAGTTCTACTGCCGTAAGCTGCAACATGAAGCATGGGAAATGGATGAAAATTGTGCCTCATTGTTTAGATGAACTGATGTACAGTGTTGTGAATATATTGTCCTAAATCTACAGGAACTATATGAAGTAGAATCTGTGCTAGCTTAAATGTGCACTTGTAATATATCTGAAGTGTACAAGTACATTTTCAAAAAGCGCACTTTGTATTAATGTCAAATCAAAGCTTTTACTTCAATCATTATGTTTAATCAATAAATTTTGCTTAATTAAAGGTGTACTTATTTTTATGGTAGCATTGTGTAACATTGCTGTTTGGTAACTAAAGAGCTTGAAGCGTTTTCAGCAAATTGCTATTTTTGTTACTAGGGTGTTCTGAGTGTTTCTAGGTGGCAGATGTAGTCTCCATGATAGTTTGGTCTGTAAATCTGTAGAACATTTGGCATTCACAACACCAAACTTGTGACCAAAGCACAAGAGTGATTTAAAAATTGAACTGTTATACTTTGGGTACTGTCAATTAGGGATAGACCGATTGGCGTTTTTAGGACCGATACCGATTATTAGACCAAGTAGACAGATAAGCCGATATTTTGAACCGATATATATATATATATATATATATATATATGTCTGTTGTAAAAATTAAAATGAATGCCAAAATTAAGAATAACAAGGGCTCTAACAAAAACTGCCTTCCCTGGTGTTGGTTGCACTTAAATCCACTTCATCTACAATAATGGTAATATAAAGTAAGAGTTAAATGTGGGGTCACTGTATGGTTCATGATTAAGCCTATGAATACTGTACTAAAGCTAATCAGTTTGGGTAAATGTATTTGGCTTCAATAATTTACATATTAGAAATGTATGTGTAATAACATAACCTCTAATAATTTATTATTTTTTTCTGATGATTAAATCACAACCTTCAAGAGGTGACTATTCAATTCACCATCTCACGCACATCAATTGATGAACTTAGAAAAAGCATAATTTAATTATCTTCATAGCTCTTTTGTAGAAATAAATGTTAAATGTAAAGTTATGTATAGTAAAATGTTAAGTTATTCATTAATTACTAGTGTGTTTTTGCTCAAACTAATGCTTGAACAAATTGTGAACAAATTAACCATTAATTAATGCTTAACTAATGCATTATTCTGACCCCCTATTCTGAAGTGTTGCCAAATACTTAAATATTGGGAAAAACATACGGAAAACTATATATCGGTCGATCTCTACTGCCAATGGAGTGGGCCACAAATCCAAAACGCGGGACTTTCCTCACCCAACACTATCCTCCAGCCTTTATCAGGCATTGTACTGACAGGCTTACGAAGAGACACATATTATAATGCAAACAATCATATGCAAACCATCTAGAGCTCTAAAAGATATCTATAAGCTATGCAATGTTTGGCTGCAGCCAAGGGTAAAATTACTGTACAGCTCTTCTGAAATGTGAATTTTGATGTTAGTTGTTGATAGTGGTAGAACAAAACGAAGAAATATCTCAAAAGAGAAATGCGTGTGGTTGAAGGTCAGCAGGGTTGATTTGGATCTTTTTATCTGGGGTCTAATTATTCCTCATTTTACTGTGTGCCAAATTTGCATATAATTACTACTGTAACTGAGGCTCAGCATCCAATGCACATTATGATCAGTTCACGAGTTCGCACTTCCTCTTAATGCAAATAAAATTTAAGGCGAAGACGCTTAACTTTGATTGGCTGAAATGGGAATAAGCTGATTGAGGAAATGCAGAGCCAGCCGTGGCTAATTATTTGAACGTACTTCTCCCGAAATTTGTTTATTAACATCACTTCTTTTAAAAATGAGGTAATATGTATTTGAAAGGTCAAATAAAGCTTAAATGGATAGTTCAAATAGTTAATTCAGGGTCATAATTAACTCCCATAAAACCTAATTCATGTTTGAAACACAAATGAAGATTTGAATGAAACCTGAGAGATTTCTGTCCTTTCTGAAAATCCATCAGCTTCATAATGCTTCGTAAAGTTCATAAAATAGTAAAAGTAATTCACAGTCTTTAGAAAATCTTCATCGGCTGAGACACGACTGAAACTTATTAAAAACACTAACTAATAATTCAATAATCCTGCTGAATGTAATCTCAAAAATAACCATACACGTTTCATAATGTTGTCATTCCTGAATTTAAAATTCTTGATTTTAGCATTTTATTTTACATCTGTTCAGACAAAACAGTTGATATCAGTTAAGTCATAACACAAAACCATCAAAACAGAAACAAATCATACTGTGTCTGTGTCATTAGACAAACTTTTCCAGAAAAAGAAATCCATATTTACACTGTTTCTGATTCTGAAGGAAATCTGTAGGTGGTTACAAAGATTGCTAGAGGGTTGCTTGGGGGAGACCCTAAAGCAGAAAACACCTCTGATACTAATGAGTTGAGATTTTGCTTTCACTCTTAGGGTGAGTGAATATGGTTCTGCTAAGACTTCTGCTGGACATTATTTGGGTTCTTTAATGTTTATTTTAGTTATGCATGGGATTGTGGTTTACCACTGATGCCCCAGAATAATGTGGAAAGGAGAATAACACTGGTCCACAGTGCATGGTCCTGGAGTATATGTATCCAGTACAGAAAGATTTGAAAGAATCCAATCCATCACATGTGATTACTTGGATCCTGCAATTATTATGTTGATTACAGAGGAGCAAAAAAAACATCACGTGTTCTTTGGAAAATTTATAGCCTACAGCACCAAAATAGACCTACTTGACTACGCTCTAATTGTTTTCTGTTTGAGTGGTCCCACAATTAAACATCTAGGGCAGAATTCTCAACCCTCGCCTTAACCAAATATTCCCCTGTACTCCGACATCAGTTCTTCTTTCATCACCTCTCCCCAAACCATTTCCTCACTACCAAATATCACAGTTCCCATTAGGGGCCCCAGCCTGAGTCATTAGGTCCTGGCTCATTTACAGTCTGTTTCACGATCCCCCCAGCTAACATAACGGCAAAAAGAAAAAAAAACAAAAAACACACACAGCCATGGTAAAGAATACAAGATGGGGGAAATATTAGTAAATAAGAAATACCACAAATGTCAGTGTGACAGAAACGATGCCTGGGAAAAAAATACAGGAAGGAGGTGCAGCGTTTGCTGTTCACTTCTATAAATATTCCATTTAAAGCAGGCTCGTTTTATTATTCATAACAGACTCTCATGACCTAGAAATGCGGCTCAGAGCGTCAACGAGCCCAGAGTGAAGCTGAGCGCGATTTGCTCAAGCCCCTGAGTGGGAGGCCTCCTCTATTGTCTCACAGGGTGGGAATCATGCGAACAAACTCCCTGTAGCCACGCTAATTAAAACATTCCCTTTTATGTGAATGAAATGTTGCTACATTCTCACCATATCAACAGCACATAACCTGCTAGAGTGATGTAATGCTAATTTATTTGTCCAGATGAATTTAATTATTAGAAAATATATTTTGATATAGTTTGCAAATGCAAACCACATGCAATATCTTGAATACAACTCTTCTGTGACGAGCATACTTTTAATTTCTGAATTACAATATTTTTACAAATTATTTTTAGTGACTTACTGTAAAGCCAAAAATATCAGAGTGAACCAACCACCCTGGTATATTATATAAGAGAAAGAAACTTGATTTTTTACTTTACATATATATATATATATATATATATATATTTTGTTGTTGTTTCATAAATGAAATTCTAGAAAATAAACCCTATTTAAATATTTTGTCAAATGTTTATACGTTCATACTTCAAAAACAACTACTTATTAATATTTGAAAATAATTGATTGATCAAATCAAGTCATGTGATGAGACCAATAAAATCAATGTGGTGCACACAACAAGCAGAAAAAAACCCATTAAACAGTACAATATCATGACAAAACAGCACCTGCAGACCATCTTCATGACATCAAAGTCAAAAAGTCTTGTAATAGACATAAAATTAGTGCAGTAATGTGCAGTAAACTACCCAAAAACTTCACAGTTTTCATTTTAAAATTACGTTTTACATTCCAAAAGCATATCTAAACAATGAAAATAATTATATATAAAAAGCCTTTTAAAACCATATAACGAATACAAAAACTTAGTACATTTCTAAAGTTTTTTCATACTGTAAATTTGAGTTTTTTATATAATTTTTATTTAATTATTCTAAAAACCCTGTAAGTAAAATATATGTACTGTATGTGCAAGTGACTTTTCACATTGTTGATTAAATAGCAGACACAGAAACTGCCAAATGAAAAGGTATCGAAAGGAAGAGAAAAGAATGTGCACAGAATTTGCTCATTTCGGCATCACTGCATTTAGTTCCATTCTAGGCTTCGGTATTCATTCTCAACCATGTCATTAAAATTACCCTGCTGCACGCCTAAGCAAGGGCTACTAATCCGATTGTTTCTCATAGGGTCGCCGTGTCCAATCTGCCCCATGCCCATGACAGGGCTCTTTTTTTCCAGGAAGCCAAAGCAATCAAACATTTCGGAAATGTTGCCTACAGCCTCACAAACTGATACCACATGTGTAATGCATCTTGCCTCTATGAGAAACAAGACACAGGTAATTTTCTCTAAAGTGAGTGCACATGTCCCGTAAAGCAGAACTGAAAGTTTCTTTCCTGTTATGAATAAAAGGCAGAAGAATTGTTTGCGACACAGAAAAGAAAAGGTCAGAGGTTTAATAGTTCATGTTTCATGTGGAAATGAATATGCTGACATGAGAGATGAGAGGCTGTGATGAGAGATTTCATTGAATATTATCAAGAGTGCTCTGGAAAAGAGCATTGATACTGATAATGCATTTACATTTATATTTTACTAATTTATCCAAAGCGACTTACAAATTAAAACAAAAGATTAGAAGCAATCAAAGATTGTGGACTAGTAGCCGACAAACAGTAATATAGTATATAGTATAGCATATAGTTTACAAATATAAAATATGGATCAGAAAAATATAAAAAAATGTTCCTTTAGCTTGTCATTGGAGCAATACCTTATTAATATCTTGAGTTAATAATATAAACCCTTATTTACTACTACATTTTTTTAATAAATGGATAAAGCAGAAAGGTGGCCATTTGATTTATTGCCCCTAAAGGTATAATATTAGCATTTTTATCTATACTCTATTGTTGATTGTTTCATTTTAGAGAATGTTACTCATTAAATTAGCCTTTTTAAACTAGTTAACTATCATGATCCATCCCTTCAAGCTCTCGAGTAGGAGAATGATAAGTTAAACAATATTTGACATTTTGATTTCTAGCTTATATTTCTGTTCAGAAATTTGATGTTGGATAGATTATTTGAACTAAAATGCAGTGAAGACAGTAATTGTGAAAACTGTTATGTTATATGTTAATACTAGATTATATCATATATATATATATATATATATATATATATATATGTATTAAACAAAAACACAAGTACACTCATGCTGACACACACATACTTGCATTTGTGGTTTACGGGGACTCTCCATAGGCGTAATGGTTTTTATACTGTACAAACTGTACG
>JAUMHR010000081.1:8277803-8288936 GCA_032361145.1 Enteromius fasciolatus
AACATTGTTTAGTATGTTTTCTAAGCGTTTTGTTTTACGGGGACACAGGAAGTGTCCTCATAAACCATGTTTACGTACAGTAGTAGTACCTATGTACCATTATACACATTTGTGTCCTCGTAAACCACAAATTCAAACACACACACACACACACACACACACATACATCTTGTTTTTTGTGATTTATGGGGACTCTCCATAGGCATAATTGTTTTTATACTGTATAAACTCTATGTGGTATTGTCTTACACCCAAACCTACACCTTACAGGAAACTACATCCTTTTGAATTAAGGGGACACTGAAAATGTCCTCATAAATTACCTTCATATTGTAATACCTATGTCATACGCGTGTCATTATACAAATTTGTGCCACATCCACACATACGTACACATCTTCTCACCATTATTTTGTGACGCAATTGCCTGTCTGCGAAATAACAAAGCTCAGCAAATTGTCCAGCCACAGAGGAGCTCATGCAATTAAATTCAGTGGATGCGAATCAAGTGTGGGCAGTAGATTCTATCTAAATATAATTATCAAAAATATCATCATTTAAAAGAGGCTGATACAGCAAGTTTAGATATAGAAAAGCTGCAATCCAAAACCACAGTTTTTAAGCCTGTTAATGTCAGCAAGCCTAAAAGCACAAGCAACCGGGCCATTTCAGGTAAAAGGTTTGTTTGTTTGGTATTTTTTAGTCAGATCCAGTTGTGTATGAAAATAGATCATGCATCAAATAAATTCAAAATAAAAATATAAAAAAAAGATCTAACTTGGTATATGCACAAATATATCTTTTAGTTATGTAGCTGAAGACATGTGACAAATGATTGGAAAAATAATATTACTATTCTTACAGTACATAGAAGAACCTGACAGGTCCATTTATAGGCCACACTTAGCACCATCAGCCATGTGCATTTATACATGCACTACGTTTGATGTACTGAAGAACAGACGTTTTAACTGGACCACAAATTGAGAGAGAAAAAAGGAAAGGCTCATTAAAGGGAAAAGTGACATGCATTTCAAAGAGCGAGGAAAGGCTGAAGATAAAGAAATGGCTTGAAATAGAACAGCACTTCTCATTCTCTGCTCACGCTTGATTAGGGCTGATGCTGGATTATAGTCCAGCAATAAATCATCACCTCTATCCAGATCGTGGCCAGATAGGAGTTCTTTTCCAACACTCTGCCCAGATGTTCATTCAAATAATCTGTAAAGCCTCAGAAAACCGAGTGATTGAAAAATGTGATGAAAAGACAACACTGAAAAAAAAAAAGTTATTATAGCACGATGTAGTAATTTGTGTAAAGAAATGAAAACAATTGGGGGAGAGGCTTAATCCAAACAAATAACTGAATGTATGAAAGATAAATGCTGCAGGAAAGACACATTTGACTGAGTTTCAAAAAAATAAAACGTGATTCTAGCATAGAGAAATTTATGCATTATGGAGCAGGATATGCTACCTTGAAAGAAAAGAAACATGCAGCTCACTGTCACCCTGCTGCCGACCCCATCCAACAGCCCTCAAATAAAACTCTGCAGTTTTTCTCAGGCAGGCAGCATCACAATTATAGTATGGCAAGCCTATAAGACACTCTTCCAAAAAGTCACTTGTGATTTGTGAAAAATTAGTGCTGCACGAATAATAAAAAATGAAAACCCAAAACTATGGCATGGCATAGTGTGATTATCACAATAGTATGCTAATTTTAATAGCTGTATGGTAAAGTAAAACTATTATTAATCACAATTTTATTTCGTAATAAAACTTTGGAGCTTTCGAAAATATATATTACATGGAGATTTGTTCTTATATCTTTTAGATGGACTATCTCTTTAATTAAACATGGCATGTACTCTTAGAAAGGTCTGTGGACTGGAAGGAGGAGCAAAAACAGATGAGGAAAGAAAGGCATAGAGAATGAAGCAGATGGAAGCATCTGGCAGCGTAAGCCTGAGGGCTGGAGGAGAGGAGTCGGGAGGATGGGTCACGAGTTGAAAGGGGTCAGGGCGACACGTGGCCACCACACTGACAGCTGTCAGCAGGACACAGCATGACAAAGGGATTCCTAACCAGGCCGTCAGCAAGTCTTAATATAATGTGTGAAAATTGCACATATATTCACACATAGGGTCCTGTTATTCACACTTCTCGAATTAAGAAAATGGAGATTCTGTTGCTGAGCAATAGTACAATTGGGAGCATGCCCATGTTTTTTGGCAGATTTTCTTGTTTTCACTGTAAATGGGATACACATGCTAATTTTACATCACCGGTTCATACCAGTATTCAATCAGGATTAATAGTTTACAATAAGATCAGCTAATATTAGAGTGACTTTTTTTGATTACTCAGATATTATTAGTTGCACCAAATCTATATTGTTCTATTTTAATTGTATTTT
This sequence comes from Enteromius fasciolatus, assembly GCA_032361145.1. Classification (NCBI taxonomy): domain Eukaryota; kingdom Metazoa; phylum Chordata; class Actinopteri; order Cypriniformes; family Cyprinidae; genus Enteromius; species Enteromius fasciolatus. Next base: position 8,280,223 of record JAUMHR010000081.1, read on the forward strand.
ATTTAGTTGTACTGTGCGTAAATAAATATGGTAACACAATTAGTTGCTCATTAGGATGCATATTTTCTAGAATATTAGCCATTTATTCATTTTAATTAAGAACATAAGTCATAGTTAATAGTTAACAAGTGTTACATATTCTAAAGTGTTAGCATAAATACAGTATGCAATTTGTACCATATAGTGTATACTGCTTAATGTCTATAATGTTTAGTTTAATGCATAAAATGAGTTCATTTAGATGTCAAACTACCCTAGTGACAAATAAATTTACTAAAATACATTTAAAATATGTTTATTTCATGCTATGTAGCCTACACATACATTTACATATCTATTCTATGTACTTATATAAGTATATAAGTATATATATGTAAATATACAGCAATTATACTTTTGTTATACTAAACTGTTCAATTTAAAGTCAGCTGAATTAGAACAACTCCGTAAACTTCAATTGTACAAAAAAGTAATGCTGAAGTCCAGTTAAATATATGCTGATGTATATTTGGCAGATATTATTCATAGATCATACAATCCTCATTAATAGTGAAATTAAAACACATTTACAAACTATACAATACTATAAAGTTTAGTTATAATTTTAGCCATTTATTAATTTTAATTAAGCACATAAGTCATAGTTAACAAGTGTTACGTATTCTAAACTGTATTCATAAATACAGTATTCAATTTGTGCCATATAGTGTATACTGCTTAATGTAAACTCATATAATGTATATTTGGTAACATATTGGCTGTTTATTAGTACTTATAAAGCACATATTCTGCATGACCATATTCTCCATCCCTAATTTTACTACCTTACTAATCGATAATAAGCAGCAAATTATTGAGTTTATTGAGACAAATTCCCAGCGAGAATTAGACCTTTTTTGTACAACATTGCTATGACACTGTATATTGAATAAAAAAAAGAATATATCAGTGATTACAAAAGGATTTAAAGAAAAAAACAGGACCTACATTTTCTCTTAACCATTTATGTACATTTTAACTTTAACAAAGATTGGCAAGTCAACTATTGCCTAATAACCCAATTAAAATATAAGAAATCATTTGCTTTAATACAATCAGACATGAGTGAGTCTCATCACCTTCTCTTTTCCCAGACAGTTTTCCTCAGACTATCTTAAAATCCCCAAATCAATAATTTAAGCTCAACCTCTGCAGCAAAAGAGTTCACTGCTAGAAGTGAAAAGCTGCTGACTTATTCATGACAGGAAGCCCCCTCCCTTTACCGCAAAGAAAGGAAAATGACAAGGGAGGGAAGATGGGGGAGGGGTGATGAGACTTTAAAAAAAAAAGGAAAATCAATAGCTGGATTTGAGAAAGAGGTGAACGACTCCAGACATCTGCTACCCTGAGCCAAACTGTCCCAGCAGCCTGCTGAGAAAGCTTTTCACAGGGGCACGGCACACAGACAAAGCTTGTGACAAATTTAGATGAATGTGCAAACAAACCTTACATAAATTTAAGTAACAATAATCATAGTCCATGTGTAATTCCAGCTGATTGTGTGCACAAACACATACAGCTACACACGAATGCACATGCATTCACACACACGCACACACTCTTCTCTACTCTCACTTCAGAACAAGTTAAAGCTTGCCCTCTCCTCCACTCCCAACAGAGCATCATTAGGACACCCAGCAGCATCCCTGCCGTTACCATGGTGATGCTGGTCCACAAGCGTCTCTCTGCCAGAGGGGTGTGTTCATGCTCCAGTCTGCATCGACAGCAATAAGATGTTTCACAGTGGTCCACATACACACACACACACACACACACACTGTAGTATGCATTGTGCTAGCCAGATAACACAAGCCAGTTCAACACACCAAAAACACCTGTGTTTAAAGACATTATGTGTGTACAACTATGATGGCTAATAGGAAAAAAATTCTAGATTTTGTCTGAAACTATATATATATATATATATATATATATATATATAGTACTGTGCAAAAGTCGTAGGCTCACCAACAAAAATGGTTTAAGTCGGTAATTTCTATCTTTTGCAGTAGCGTGTCAGTTGGAAATATCAGTTAACATTTCCAAACATTATTTTTGTCATCAATTGTAATAACACAGTGAGATTATTATATTGTCCGCACAAGGAGTCTGACAACAGTCAGTGCTCCACACAGAGATCTGATCTGAACATAATCCAGTCTGACTGGAATGACATGAAAAAACAGATCAAACTGAGACAGACTAAATCCAGAAGAACTGTGGCAACGTCTCCAAGATGCTTCAAAAAGCTTACCTGGAAATCTACCTGAAAAAGTATGGGCAAGTGTACCTCGGAACAGAAGCTGTTTTACCAAAAGCTGTAATACCAAATATTTATTTGATTTAGTTAATAGAAGTTAAATGATAAATTAAATCTATTTATGGCATTCTTTTTGAAAGCATCCTTATTTTACAGCATTTTTTCATGAGTTACTGTATTACTGTAGCTTTGCAGGTAGGTTTTTTGAAGCATCTTGGAGACGTTGCCATAGTTCTTCTGAAAATACTAGTGGCCTAAGACTTTTGCACAGTACTGTCTATATATATTGTTTCTGATTTGTTTTTCTAAATTAGACTAGAAGGCCCTTGAGCAGATTATTTGCTTTAAAATGTTATAGTAACACATACAATATTATATTATATGTTTGGTTGTGAGGGAAATGTCTATAATGTTTAGTTTAATGCATAAAATTTGTTAAAACAATTACACATTTAGATATCATTTATATGTCAAACTACCCTAGTGACAAATAAATTTACTAAAATACATTTAAAATATGTTTATTTCATGCTATGTAGCCTACAAATACAAATACATATCTATTCTATGTACTTATTTAAATATACAGCAATTACACCTTTGGTAGACTAAACTGTTAAATTTAAAGTCAGCTAAATTAGAACAACTAATTTTGTACTCCGTAAACTTCAATTGTACAAAAAACTGGTGCTGAAGTCCAGTTAAAGATATGCTGATGTATATTTGGCAGATATTATTCATAGATCATAGAATCCTTATTAATAGTGAAATTAAAACGCATTGTGCAAAAGCAGCACTATAAAGTTTAGTTATAATTTTTATATCAGTCTTAAGCGATATATCAGTAAATATGTTAATAAATTTAAACTTAGTTTGAAATAAATGTATTTTAAATGTTACTTTTTTACTTCTTTTTTTTCCTTTTCACTTGAATAGCAGGAATTAATACCAAAAATAAGTATAATAATAAATAAATAAATAAATATATAACAATTATTAATTATTGGCAAAGATGATTAACTCACAGTACTTAAAGGGCTAGTTCGCCCAAAATGAAAATTCTGTCATCAAGGCATCAAGTTGCTAATGAAATTAAATACACACAGTTACTGTATGCCCTCCTTTAAATCTGAGAGAGACAAAATGATACCAGACTAGACAAAACAGCGTCATCGTAAAAGCATGTGATTTGAAAACATCTCTTGTGCTTAGGAATGGAGTGGAATGTCCCCAGTAATTTGGTCGAACTGCAGATTGAGCCATTGTTCTTGTGGCACGAACAAGTAGGTCATTTTCATTCGAGCACAACATTTGTGTGTGTATGCATGTGCATGTGCATGTGCATGTCGATGTCTATTTGTCAGTTTGAGTGCAAGCTGCTGTCTTGAGATGTCTTATCCCAACTAGGCCCAGTTGAACGCAATCAAAATCGGAGGCTGTAGCTCATTTACAGTTCTAAAATACATCAACACTGCATTTCAGAGTTTACAGTGTACAGTCTTTGAAAACATATTGAGAAATGCTACATGAAACATTACTTTATTATTCTAGAATGCCTTTAAGTTTAAGTGCAAATTCATAGGTAACATTACCCATACGCAGAATATCAGGATATACAGGGATATTGCACTGTTGTCATGGCAACCAAAATTCCCATAAAATGCATAGGGGAATACTGTTGTTCTATGCAGTGCCTAAAATGGCTGAACTGCTATAACTTGCTGCAAGGCTTTGCTCTCGACTGCGAATATTTTGGAGATTTATCTGCTAATGTTCTGGAAATACCCAGCAGCTGTGTAACGCTCTGGAATTATGACTGTGACAAAAGAGAAAGCTGGAGTAATAACAATAGCATTTTGTGAAGCTGATGGTCTTTCCAGATTTTGATGCACCGTGTTTTCCTGACAAACCTAGCAAAAGTACTTTAAACTGGAAAGTAAAAAAACTGGATCATATTTGTTACACATATGGAAAATAAATTTGGCAAAAACCCTCACTGGTGGAAAAGGCTTATGCTGACTATGACAAATATTCCTCCAGGAAAGATGATCACAAAACCTGGTTTATTTTCTGCACATCATTACATAAGGATCCTCGTTGCAAAGGAAATAAGTGACTGGAAATGTGCTGAGGGCTGCAGGTTTGTTGGCCCTGTTTCGGACATACTCGGCCAGAGCTTAGTCACACAGCATCTCTCAGCATCTCTGTGAAGGCCTTTAGTCTGCATCTCAAACCATGACGAACACTTCCAATTGTGACTGCACGTAAATCAGCTACATTCTTTGTTTATTTTTCAATACTAAAGCTAATGAAACCAAATGAAACGGGATATTATTCAATCAGAAAAAACTCAGTAAATCTTTACGCTGCAAAGGAATGCAAACATTGAAGACCAGGCCCAGAATAATGCTATTTAATACACAATCACAATCCAAACACATTTGCTGGATAAATGCATTTTAAGCAGTTTTTCATTTAAATTAGAATTTTATCATTTTGAAAATAGAGTGAATATAGTGAAACTGTGCAACGCAAAACATCTGCACGAAACAAAAGTAGCAGATGGACTGAACAAGAGCATACATTTATTCTCTAAGAGCAGGTGGTGCTTATGGAACAGAAGCAATACAGCATTTTCCTGGTTAATATCTAGTTTTAATATAAGATAAAAATACAAAAATCCATCTAAACTTCCCTGAACACTTGAATCACTACATATTTTTAACCGGTTACATTAATACCATACTAATTAGTTCCTGTGGACAATGTAAACTGTGTTGCAATATGAGATTGGACACATATGACTTGGATCTGGTTTGATTTGTAGGATCCAATGGCTCCCAAGCAATTTGTCTGTAATTGGCCTTCTAATGGAAGATACAACAGCACAAACACCAAGTTCAAATCTTCAGTCAATAATTGTCTTGTACGAATGCCACAGAGTATAAATAAACCTCCTTCACTGCAAATGCATGTTTCCCGGAAAAACGATGAATGAAAACTTCTCCATATGGCGTCCTCGAGACAAGGAGAATATGACAACTCGGATAAATACAGTCAAAGTCTCACCTCTATAGGCAAGTTGGTCAGCCAAGACAAAGTTTTCTCAGGATATCCAGATATCTACCGGGAAAACTCTTGAGCTCTTCCTGGATTAAAATACCTCACATGTTACGCTCCTGTTTCAGGGACAAGCCGAAAAAATTAACTAGAAGTGATGAGGCATTGGAGACTGTCTGTGAGGCATATGAATCACACGCGCATCTCTGGAAAATCTATGGCCTGTAATCAGGAGCCGCCTGTTCGAAAGTGCGGTGAAGAAGGAATTCGAGCAACATGACTTTGGATGGTACATTTCCAAACTATTCAACTGCTCTGCCAGGCCAGAAAAGAAAGCATTAGATGTAATTGGTACAAAGTTGTTTGTGACAGCCAGACATATGAAGGGGGTGTATCTTAGTTATGTTGCCCTTTGACCCGCAGCTAGAACATGGTGACATCATTCCCTCAGCTTGTTTAGTCATCGCTCTGTAAGACTAGAAGAGAGACCCCGAGCAGGGATGGTGAATACCCGAAAGAATTTCTTCAGTCTTGGAATGTGTTGTGAGTATGTAGCGGTGTATTAGCATTGGGAGGAGGTTGAGAAGCTAAGAAAATACCCTTATATAGTCATGGGTACAGCAAGGCACTGGAATCCATGAGGAAATGACCATGTGTTGCTTGAGAAAATGCTATTGGTATCAATAAATCAGGCCGCCTCAGAGGAAATGCAGGCCACCTGCAGAGCTATCTGCTTTTATTACCACCTCAGTGCAACAGTGAGGAATAATTATTTGTAATTGCAGTGATTACATGTTTTATTTTTGAGTTTCAGAGCGAAAGGTTAGAAGGTGGAGAGACACAGCGAGCATGCGCAGATTGGGTGGGGGAATGAAGATTTTCCACAACAGAATATGGATAAAAACAACTCTGCAGAGGCTTCTAGTGACTGTGGAGCAATAATGGGTGGAGGGGCATCTGTCACTCTGTTGATTCGGTAAACTGGCGCACATCCAAATACTCTACTGGTCAAAAGCTTGTAATAATTAAGATTTTAAAAAATGTTTTTGAAAGTCTCTTACACTCACTCAAGGCTATTTGATGCAGTAAAATACATATACTGTATTGCAACTTAAAAAAAAAAAAATTATGTATTTTAAACCACAGCTGGTTTCTGTGATTTAGCTGTTACTCTAAACTTGTCACATGACCCTTAAGAAATAATTCTAATATGGTGATTTAATACTCAAGTGTTTTTCTGCTTAATTAATTTCTATGTGGAAACCATGATACACTACCAGATAGCTAGATAGAATATCCTGAAATACCTCACAATAAAAAAGGTAAATGTGAAAACAGTCAACTTAAACACATCCAACCCAGCTCACACATTCATACATTAATAACAGCATACAGAGATGCATTACTGCAGAAACAGGGTCACAGGGTCCTCATGGAGATCGGGTCACATCCCATCAAGCATCAGCACTGCTCTGACTCAAACTGTGAAAGCCATAAATACCCTCGCCGGCACTTACTCAAACTCTCTAGATTCAAAAATCCTACACACATTGTGCACACATAAACAGTGTATATTAGTCTTTTAACAGCTGAGGTTTTTCATGCCTGCACACATACACAGTTACATCTGTTTCATTCAGCTAAGGGATGAGTGATAACTAAAATAACTTTTTATTCTACAAGAGTTTCTATAATTATGGAACCCACGCCTCTTCAAAGGGGTCTATTAATGTAGAACCGGCAGGAAAATTCCATTGATTTGAAATAGAAAGAAATAAACGCTTGAAATCATTCATGTCAAAGGCCTTATGTGGAGTTATCCAAAGAGAAAGACGAATATCTATTCTTGGAACAGTGTAGATCAGTCCAGTAAATTAAAAAAAGAAAAATACAGGATGTACCATAACCTTAAAAGATTTAATAAAGAGAGCACACAGATTTTGCAAAGATGTCTGTCACTTAATGCCAAGTCTAATTGTCAGTCCAGGGTAGTTTAGGCGTAACTTCTGCCACATCCAATCACAGCTGACAAACTCACATTGTCATTTAAATGAGGATGTTCATCTGCATAAAAGAGCGTCATCACTATTCATTAAACAGGTTGTGCTACTGCCACATCAAAGAAAGAAAACAAAGAAAGTGATTAAAGTGCAAGTTAATTCCAGGCTTGTGGGTACAGCTGCTTGTTTGTCCGCAGTCACCATTGACAATGCTGGAGTTAATGTCATTCCCATGCAGATCCACCCCAAAACATTATTTCTTCTTTCAAAATGATTTCTGAGGTTATAGAAACCTTGAGAAACAGAAATGCATTTTAGAACAGAGTATTTATTATTGTACTTATAAAAAGTTATACATAGATGTAAACCGAAGGTAATGGTTTTGGACACTTAATTGCATGCTATTTACAATTAAATGAAAATGTATTATAATTAAAATTTATATTAAATACAATAAGTGGCACTTAAAAGTACTATTTGATCAGTTTAGGTATAAAGTATTTTTTAAGGCTAATGTTAGCTTTATATGTAATTTTATAATTACTAACTGTATTGTTTAGTAAGTTAAGTAAACGCACATTTCACTAGTTCACGCTTCCTCATTAATAGTGATAAAAATAGCATGTTTGGCGTGCTGTCGGGGCGAGCCGGGAGCTCGACGAAACCCGAGCCCTAGTACCGAGTCCAGCTTGAACCCTGCGTGCCCCTAGAGGAAAGGAGTGAACGGTGGAGAAGGGGAAGTGGCGGCAATGCAAAAACGAGATACGGAAGGGAAGGAAATTAGACTATTTATAGTGGCGAGGTAAGGATTGGATTGGCTTACGATGGAAGTGGGATTGATTAGTAAACGGTACCAGATGTGTCTAATAATCGTCAGCCATTCCTCCCGAAATTAGTTTGAAAACTTCATTTAAAGTATGATTTTAATTTTTACTGTTATTTGAAATAATACATTAATATGTTTTAAATGTACAATTCATCATTAAAAATGTGTAATTCCATAAATATTCCAACAGAAATTACATTTAAGTATATTTTACCAGAAATTCTTGCAGTATTTATCACATCAAAATAAGTGTATGTCTTTAAAGCATGACAAAAAATATTAAAACCTGCATCATGTATTATAAATGCATAAAACAAAACGATTTAAAATGTATTGAGAGGATCTCAAATTCACAAGCACAACTTCCTCTAACATCTCAGGTGTCTTATCTCCAGCGCAAGGTCACCACTGCTATTGCAGTCCTTCTGTGCCATCAAATCAATTGAATTTCAGTTCTCTTTGCATAAACCTAAACATTATGTTTATGTATTTACAATGTGGCACTGACAAGTGCTATTGATTTTCTTCA
>JAUMHR010000081.1:8302487-8332443 GCA_032361145.1 Enteromius fasciolatus
ATGATATCGTCGTCGCCATGGGAGGGGTTAGTTGTAACTAAAACACCAAGCCCCGCCCCACAACTGACAAAACAGTGCTCGCACGAGCAGGTGAGAAAGGATTGAGCGCAGGAGTGATCGCGCACGAGTGCTTGAATTGCGCGCAGATGACACATCAAGTGTGCGCGAGTGTTTGATATGAGCTCGCGGCCCCGTTTCTTCCCATGTAACATCTGTTTTCCTATCGCAGAAATGATTTACCGTTCTCGCCAGCATCAATAGTGCGCTCACATATTAAAGGCATAGATTTGCCGCCATAGATTAAGTGTGTTTTTCGCGAACTGGTTGCTGCTTCTGCAGCGGGGCGGAGCATCGAGATGCCGACTCAGCATTGTGATGTCTATCGGCCATCGGCGATGGATGATGGCATCGTCTATCGACCCAACCCTAATATTTACTTTCATCAGAGAACATAACTTTGGACCACTCAGCAGCAGTCTAGTCCTTTTTTGTCTTTAGCCCGGCAAGATGTTTCTGACACTGTCTGTTGTTCAAGTGGCTTGACACATGAAATGCAATGCTGAAACCCATGTCTTGGATACGTCTGTGCATAGTGGTTCTTGAAGCATGAAGCACTGACTCCAGCTGCAGTCCACTCTTTGTGAATCCCTATTGCGGTTATCCCTATTGCTTGTACACTTTTTTCTACAGTACTACATCTTTTCCTTCCTTTCGCCTCTCTGTTAATGTGCTCGGACACAGAGCTTTGTTAACAACCAGCCTTATTTGCAATGACCTTTTGTGTCTTGCTCTCCTTGTGCAAGGTGTCAGTGGTCGTCTTTTGGACAACTGTTAAATCAGCAGTCTTCCCCATGATTGTGTAGCCTACATAACTAAACCGAGAGAACATTTAAATGCCTTCTCGGGTGTTTTGAGTTAATCAGCTGATTAGTGTGTGGCACCAGGTGTCTTATACTGATCCTTTTCACAATATTACAATTTTCTGAGATACAGAATTTGGGGTTTTCATTAGTTGTAAGTTATAATCATTAAAATTTCAAGAAATAAACACTTGGAATATATCAGTCTGTGTGAAATGAATGTATACATTATACAAGTTTCACTTCTTGAATGGAATTAGTGAAATAAGTCAGCTTTTTTAAAGATATTCTAATTATATGACCAGCACCTGTACATTAACTCTGATTTTGACCTAGCTGCACTACTATGTTCATGTGTTTCTGGGGCACTGAAATCTCAGAAATATGTCACCAGTGCCGTCAGTAGGAGTTGGAGAGATTCACACTCCATTCTGTCCAACTCTGCGCTGTGATCACAGGCCAGCGCTGATGCCATTCTTGTGAAACTGCCTCCATCATCAGGGGCAAATCCTGTTATCCACGCAAAACACCCACAGAAGCTTCCAGACCCTTTCTAAGGGAAAATGGATGTGGACGGACTTGACTACTAATCTCAGGCCCTGTAGGTCTAAAAACTGGGTTAAATGAAACATCCTTTTTTCTCAGGACTGGATTGGTAATAAGGTTTCTCATCACAAGAGAGATTTGTTATTGGATCCACACATGGACACATGGGTTAGAGTATGTCAAACAGCAATTTGCTGGTTCTTTGTTGGCTGGCTGTGTGATTTCGCCTTTAAGTAGACGAAAAGTCATGAACAAAAACATCAAAAGCAAGATTATTCTAAATATGATTTTGCTTGTCAGGCTTTGAAATTAAAGATGGCACATAAATGTGGGTAGAAAACCAGTTGAGAAGAACTGTGCAGGTCAACCCTTTTATCATTAGGTATACTTTATCTAGAAAGGTGATCAGAGATTGAATCCAAATTGAGAAAAAAAATGCAGCATCCCTTTTCCGTTTTCAATTACTGTCCCAGTCGTCTCACAGCTAAATTTAGCAAGGACAGTTATCTAGACTCCAGTAGCCGCATCAAATCACAGATCTTAACTCTTGGAATGAAGGTGAGACATCCACTGTGGCGTTTTTATTCCTGGACAAGGAAAGGCTTCAACATTGGCAGACATTTTCTTGTTCAAACAGTTCTTAAAAACACTGCTGGCTTTTATGGAGATGGGAAAATGTGAACAAAAGAATCAGTAATGTATCTATTGAGCCTTATGAAAAGGAACGAGGAAGTCCTGGTTTATGGAACCTCATGCTGGCTCAATGTGTCACCAAAAGGAAGGTTAACACTCTCATTTTTTGAAAACCTGTCTCATTCTGTTATCCCATTGATGACAGACAAAAAGTACCTAGTACGTATTTTGTGCAGATCTTACGCTGGCTCAGTTTCTGACATGCTTGTTAACCGCTCTGCAGGCAAGAAGAATACATTTAAAGGCCCACCATTAAAAAAAACAAAGACAAGTTCAGAATCTATTATTGTTCATTATTAATCTAGAATCTTTTTGATGAACTTTTATGTTATTTATTAACTATTCCACACTGGTGCAGTTAATATTTGTTCATGCCTGTTGAATTAGTCATTTTTGTAAGCATACCATCAATAATGTAATGTGGTGCAACTAACATTAAAAAAACCTTTGACCTCTTAATGGCAAGGAAAGGTTAGACTATTACACTCCTCCCCTCAAACATAAATAATATGTATGAATTAATAATTAAAAAGCCTTTTATTTCTTATTTAAATAAATGTGAAACTGTTGAGGGAAATGATGCATCCGTGATGTAAAGAAAATGTATTTTTATTTTTAACCACAAGACATTTAGGCCCAATCCCAATTCTACCCCTCCGTTTGGCGCGTTCACATGTAGGAGTAGGGGTGTCTCAATTCTCTTTTGTTTGGAGGGGTAGGGGGAAGGGGAAGGGGCGAGGGGTAGAAAATAGAATTGGGATTGGGCCTTATTTTTATTTGTCAGTGCCCCTTATACTTGTGCTGTGTCAGAGAATCCACTTGAATTCAATGAGAATGGTGCCTCGTAAGGATGTTCTGAAACTAAAAAATGCAATGGTCTGCAAAAGTGAAACTCCGTTAATGCAACCACCAATAATTTAACTTTGGCAGCAACCTTGGAAAAAAAGACCACATTGTGTATATTTATGGCTGGGCTCAGCATTTGATATGTTCTTGGTAATTATAAAAAAAAGTCCAAATAGCATTCTTTTCCAAAACACCAATTCATGACCAAGAAGGGAAACAGGAAACAGCAAACACAGGTGGAATGTACCAAGCTCTATTGCGACTGATTGATGCCTGCAGGGTATTAAAATTCCACTGCGGCAATCCGGTTGCCCCCACCAGAGCAGAAAAGAGATCCCTTGCCAGGAATGACGTGGCCTGGTGCAGTTTTGTCTCCCTGCTAAAGCCCTTTAGTACTGCCACCAAAAGTCAGTGCAAAATAATCACCCATTCATGATTGGATATCTGTTGGGCTTTAAGTTGTACCCGGTACAAGAGACAGAACAAACATTGATGAATCAGGCAGGGGAGATTTGGATATACTGTCTGAGTGCAGTTGTTGTTTTTATATCCGGCCAGAAAGAACGGATCAGAGCGGTAACTCTACGGCCTGGCATAAGCCTGTACCCATCAATCCCCCCATGCCCCCTCTGTCCCATCCATTTACGCAGTGTGCTTACCTCGGCAAAACTCAGCATGAGCTAGCATTCACAATCGTTCTTATATCTGCAGATCATACTCTCTCAGTCTCACTTTCCCCTCCTAAATCTCCATCTTACCTTCCAAATCTCTTAGCTTAACTTCCCTATCATTCATTTTTTTCAAGTCTGGGTTATCACTTCTTTCACAAGTTCTCAACTCTAGAATGACTCCAAATCAGCAGGAAGGGCAACAGTCACAGGAATAGAAACACAGAGGTAATCAATCTCTAGCTGCAGAGGCACTATTGCTTTTAAGCATTTGCCTTGCTAAAGAATCAATTGTGTTTACATTATTTCAGTTAAACTGCATATATTGACGCAGCCTGTACAACTGCTGCTCTGTTGTCTCACTTTGCTGTAAATAACCGAACAATACTCTTGGAATCCTTGTACTATGATAATGACACTAAAACAATAGCTTCTAGCAACTACCGTCCATATAGGCTTTTTTTATAGGTTCACACTGCCATTCAAATGTCTGGGTCTGTTTTTTTGTTAAAGGGATAGTTCACCCAAAAATGAAAAATCTGTCATTAATGGCTTACCCTCATGTCGTTCCAATCATGTAAGACCTTTGTTTATCTTTGGTAAACAAATTAAGATATTTTTGATGAATTTTGAGAGCTCTCTGACCGAAAGGATTGACAGAAATTGACAGAATAGTTCTCTCATTGACAGAAAGGATACTAACGCCTTCAAAGCTCAAAAACGTAGCAAGTAGAAAATTAAGTAGTATTGTTAAAATAATCCATGTGACATCAGTGGTACAAATTTGCAAAGCTACAACTATACTTTTGTTCGCAAAGAAAACCAAAATTTATTCCCAAATTTCCATTTTGGTTATTTATAAATAATTTACAAAGCACTGAATCACTGAATGTCAGTGGTAAAAGCAGGAATAATCCACACTCAAATTCAGTATTAATTTTCAGTTTAAGTGCCTAAAGCACAACTAAGAGCATTTTAATACTGATTTATGCATATTTATGTTTTTGTGACATTACTGTTCTCATCGGCTCAATTAGGTTGCAGTTTCTGGATCAATCATTTCAGCAGAAGCTTTCTGAATGCTCTTTAACATTTGTCCTGCTGCACTATGGGTGTGGGGAAATAAATCTGTCCCCAATTCCCTAATCCCCTGTCACAGAATATCTCCTAAATATAACATTAAGCAGACCAATACTAGTAGTACAAATCACTTGAGGTACAGCCATGTGGTTAAATGATCCCTGAATCAAAAAAAATCATTGCCTGATCTGAACCCATTTCATTATAATTTGGGTGAGACGAAATAAAACGGGTTCTCACTAGCATCTAATGTTTAATAAGGACTAGGCTAATTCCCCCGGAAGCTCCAAAGAACCTGACCTAAATGGTAAAATTACTCATATGCATTTTGCGTGTGTTTTTTTTAACTGTGTCATTCCTGCATATGTGGGGGCTTGTGTCAATCTGTGTCCCTAATTTTCTGAGACTGATACAGATTAAAGTGTTTAGGGATTTGGACTTCTTTCAATGGCAGGTACAGAGCCTGTCAGAGCCAACAGGTAGTGTCCACAACTGACCAAATGACTGCCGTTGGTCTAAATATACACATGTACTGATTCCAATGTTATGGTTGCTATCTTGTCCCTCCAGGCTGGGAGCCTGTCTGGCCGCCTGTTTGTTTGAATACACAGCCTGCCTGCCAAAATGTGCCCTTTAGACAAATTGTGCCCTCTCAACATGTTGAGCAAGTCCAAGACCTTGATTTACTGAGTTAAAGCATCACGGGATAGAGACTGAAGCCATATGTCTTTGAATACTGTTAATGGATTTTTGTGATTACTTATGAAAAACATGTACTGGATATGCACTTATAGTTTACTTCAAATCTTGAAAAATAAATTATATTATATATTTAAACATACTTGCAGATCGTATTAATGAAATAAAAAAAATTCTAGCATATAAGATACATTTTAAATGCTTAAAAGTACATAAGGATGAAACTATTTGACCAGCCAATAGAAGTTTAGGCTGTGCTCAGAAAGCCTGTATTAAAAATACTGTAAAATTCGCTTTCACTTTTGCTTTGAATAAAAATACAGCCATTTTGTCTGAGACTACAGTACACATATCTAGTGAGGCATCAAATGCAGGCTCATCATCTTAAAATATTTGACTAACTAAAAAAAAACATTAGGCTAAAAAAAATATAAAACTCTGGCCTCTGTGGTAAGCTAAACAGTTAAAACTGCTAGTTTATGTTGCTCTGAGAACATTTAAGAGTTTGTGATCTCTTCTATAAATCCCCTTTATCAACTGACTGGTAAGCAAACTCCTCTCAATGCAGGATTCAGAATTAATCACAGCGAATGTCATTGTGGATGAGAGCGAGGCTAAGCACACAGCCAGATGGACTTCACAGGGGCACTTGGAGCTCACTGCGACGCCAGCCTCCACTTGTAACTGCACAAAACTAACAATACAGAACAGAGCTGTTCACATCAACATATCTGACACTTTAAATTAGAAATCTGTGCATGTGCAAATAACAATGTGTCTCATTTACTAACTGTGCATAAATATGCATTTTTGTGAGTAAAACCTACAAACATATGTGAAATAATGATTCACCAATAGATTAGCACTCCTAAATTTAGTCAAAAATCAGAGTCCCAGTGGCATTGGAAACATAAAAAGTGTCGAGCTAAAATATGTATTTTTAGACTGCTATTAGAAATTGAAAGATTAATGATTAGTAGTTGCTGCTCATTCTTTGGTTTAAAGAATGCCATTATTGCCTTTACTTAAAAGATTCATATTTATGAGGTTGTGCCTTTACTGTACATGGTTTGGCTGTGTAGTATAAGCATAAACATGTGCTTTGGCAGATATCTTCACAACTCTAAACATGCAAAAATAGAATTTTCATGAAAATATCAGCGTACGTTTAAAACGACAAGGTGAGTACGGCTTTTACCAAATTTGTCTCTCATTTGCTCTATGAACGGGCTCCACCATAGGAAACGTCTTCAAAGATAAAAGGCTCCTCACGATGGCATTTGGATTTAAAGCCCACCTCTCCTCCCCTGTCTCAGATAGTTCTGAGCTTTCAACCGACACCCACGCTAAGCAAATCACTTCCCATAAATCCCTGAGCCTCATCCACTAACATGAGCCTGGTCCCTGTCAGAGACATAAATATACATTTTCAAAAAGGATTAGAGAACATTTTTAAGCACAGATTTCAACTGTTGCCATTACGACCGGCTCTCGGCTTAAAATAAGATATTCTAAAATAGCATCCAGGGCGGAAAACTGAAAAAAAAAATGAATACACTCAAATCGAACTCAGAGTGAGATGAGAACTGAGTGTACGGTTTCAGAAGAAATTCATGTTGGTGCTCTCCATAACACGCAGTGGAACATACATTGTGTTATTAGACTGCGGTGCTTTGCTACAAAACTTAGTATGCATTTCATATCTCACAATCAGTCCACAAAAGTTCTCACTCAATCGGATAATTTCCAGAAATGTCACAGACACTTGACATTTTAAGAGAGGAAAGATGAGCTTTAACTGATGCAGATGGTTACTAAGACTCCCCATTGAGAGCCTACAGCGAGATGAATGACCTTGAATGAAGAACAACTCTAAAAATAGATCCAATCTCAGTAATGCAATGATGTCCACTTACAGGTGCTACAAGTCAACCTATGGAGCCTCACTTTCTTGACAATTTCCCACCATTTGTTTGATGCTTGACAGTTATGAGTTTAATGGAAAAACTATGACGCACACAAAATGTATTTTTATAAATTGAGTATAATTTTGTAGAGATCAAACACTAATCAACACCTTCAAGACACTCAGTAAGCATGTGATAATGTACAGTCAGCCAGTCATTATCGCAATACACGCAAAAAGGGGTCCTTAATGGGTTTATTTTTGCATCTATGACAAACAGACTATAAATTATCTCACAATACAGATTATAAATATATGAAAATTAAGTAAAAATAATTTTACTGAAAGTGACATGAGGCATTAAACTATCAATGCTGTGTTATTCAATGCTTTTCCATAGACTAATAAATAAAGATTAGCTTTTCAGTCATCCAAACTTAAGTGATCCAAAAAACAGCTAAATCGGCTCTTCTGTTACATAATCTGAGCAAACTGTGCTCATGTCCATTTGAATAGAGAATATGTTTATGCTATTTCACTAGTCTACTTTTAAAGGAACACTCCACTTTTTTTGGAACTATACTCTCATTCCGGCGTAATATCACTGCGCCTGCTTCACTCATGGTACGGCAGCAAAATTCTTTGATTATTACGCCGGAATGAGAGTATAGTTCCTATTCATATCAGCCTAGAAAATCACAGCTTTGCATTTTCTGCCAGTCTTGGTACACGATGCAACTACAGAAGAGTCAAGTTTTAAATAGGTTTAAATACATTTAAAAATATCTAAACTCATTTTATAGTGCGACGCTAATGGTCTAATTGGATTCAATGATTTATGCTAAGCTATGCTAATTTTGGGACCACCAGACCTGGCGATCAGCTGAATGGATTAAAAAACGGTAAAACACATCTGTATTACTCTAGGGATGTTGAAAAAAAGAGCCTATGTCCAAAAAAAGTGGAGTGTTCCTTTAAGCGTTGTTGCCAATGAAGCATTCATGTTGCCCTGAATAAGTCTGTTTTAAATCTTGCACGTTACTTCACTAAACTTGTCTGTGTTGACTGTTTAATATGAGAATGGCCTCATTTCAAGTAAAAAAAAAAAGCAAGATACAGAAAATTGCATCTGTACATCCACTTAGACCTACTTAGAGAAGTAAACTATTTGGAGAGATTGTTTTAACAAAGCTGAGGGAGATGTTTGAACAATTAGTTACTTATTTCCAAGATCCATGTTCTGTCAACTGCTTTAGTTGAAGAATAACAGATTAAACAGAAAAGTGGACCGTCACAAATATTCAGCAATAGTGACCACTACCCGTTGGTCTAAAATTGGAGCAAGTAACAAAACTTTTTTTTAAATTAATGGACAGACCAATGTCAAAAGACAAAGAGCTTTTTGATGTGGGGAAGTCAGTAGCTGTTAGCAGAGGGAAACTGGGAAATTTATTTAAGCTGAAGAGTTTCCTGATGGGAAGTTCCATCAGGTCAGAACCCAGTGGGAACTCAATCTCTGAATGTTCGTTTTTGTCTAATGAAATTTTGGATAAATCTTCCTTTGTTATATCAACTTCCTGCTCTGAAGGCTTTTGCAAGCATTTTGGGTTCAACCTTTTAAGTAGCTTACTTATCACCAGTAGATATATTTCAGACGTTTAGTTTATTGATGCATCCAAAGCACATTAGTTGTTATCCAAGTATGATATCATGGTTCTGTCTATCGTTCTGTCCAGATGTAAAAGTGCTGTATCAGCATAATCACTCTTTAGTGGTTTCTCAATGATGCAGTTTAATCCAATGAAAGAGCACTTCCAAAGAAAGTACTGGCAGATGTTCAGCCCCAAAATCTGAGAAGAATCACTCATATCAACTCAGGCCTTTCATAAACATTGTCTAGAACAAAATTTGGTGTTATGTCTAGGAAAAAATAATTTTATGGAACTTTATGTCCATTAATGTTCTGCAGCATAGAAGTTTGAATACTTTGAGACATTTGCTAGTTTCACATGACATTATTTTAGTTCCACATTCTAAAATACACAATTGTTACAAAGATTTACATTTTCCCAAAACGATCATGAGATTTGTCCATTATCACCTCCATGCGATGTCTTCACCTTTTGACACTACTTTTCAAACACTACAAACTAGTAAATCAAGAGTTTACCGCCCTTAGAAAATTCATTAGCTGACATCATAGTCAAACCACAACCAACACAGCAAGAGCAAAACTATTTTTCAGTCTTGTTTCATTTCCAGTTGCTAAAATATGGAATCATATTTGCTGAGGTTATGAAAACAAACTCCCACAAAGAAGTTGTTATTCCTTCTCAAAATCTTCAGCAAATATCGGTCTGCTAGTACATGCTGTAGCTGTAATTAGTTAGAAAGCAACATTTCATATATTATACAATGTTCACTTTCATATAGTAATGCTAAATGAAATGCAGTATTTATATGTATCTAAACATTAAAAATATTGGAGCCAGACCTGACTAACTGATAATAGCATTATAATTTGTCAGCTTTTTCCATTTATTGATTTTTCTCTCCACCAAATTCTATTGATTAGCTGTTGAAGTCCTAGTAGCTTTGATTTTTATAAATAGATTTTTCTTTTTTTTGACAAAGCAAATTTCATTTTATAAAATAAAAATTACAATATTCAATGATCCTTACCAGCTCATAAAATTTGGTCACACATGGAGCTTGAGAATTTTGTGGACTGGATCTTATCGCAATTGGGATGTAGACATGTTTACACTTCTGTAGCGTCAAGGGTCAAGAGCCAGGCAAGGGGCCATCTTTGTTATTAATATATGCCACTCACAAGGCGAGTTGACTGAAAAATAGGCAGCCATGATCTGAATCAGCTGCCTTTCACAGACAGCCCTTGAAGAGAGAAGCCAAGAGAGAAGCCAAAACATCATCTACCCACACAGCACACCACTATGTCTGGAAAGTGATAACACTGCATGTACTTTCTTCAATTACACTGCAGTCAAGCTCCATTTCTTTCAGTACGCATCACAACCGAACTGTTACTCTTACTAGCCTTTCTAAAGAAGAGCACGGCTATGTTACAGATCAGTTTTCAATCTAATCAAACATTTTTAAGAGGAAACCACATGTGACTCATATCCAGTCCAGTGGTCATTTTCTTGCCAATTTAAGAGATGAGTAGTTGGAAATGCAGTGACATCACAGCATTAGGTGTGAAACGTACCACAAAACCCATCATGCAAATATCATGCATCATTTCTTTAAGTTTGATGAGAATTTGGTTGAGGAAGCTAAAGTCAGTTTACAGTAGCTTACCAAATAACAACACTTATGGTTTACAACACAGGTATTTAACATGTATGCTTAATATCTTTATTGTTATGGGTCCACAACATCCAACATACTGACTATCAGAAACTTTGCAAGTCAACTTATTCTACTAACCGTACAGAAATTTTCTGTGAATTATGAACATCATGCATTTAAAGGACACACAAAATGGCACACACACAGAACATATTGTGCACAACATATTTTAGCATTACTAACTTTCAACATATTACTAACAATAATTACTAAGAATTTAACTTATATGACTACAGTATGTGACAACTTAGTTTCCAAAAATTAAGTACTAGTAATTAGATTAAATTACATTTTAAAACACTGTGTTTTTCCAGTAAATATGGTACTCTGAATGTTGAGTAGCTTGTATCTTGGCGAGCTACAGCTGTAATGTAGCTTCCCCAGCACTGGTTCAGCAAGATAAATCACTTAATGACTAAGATAGTGACCTGATGCAGAAGGAATGCAAGCATCAGACTGTGGGACTCTTGAGAGATAAACTCCCTTCAGGTGAGGTTAAGGTCTGGACTTCACACCATACTTTCAGGGAAAACATTTTATATGAGTCTGGAAAAACTCTAAATTTACAGTCATCTTTGTGGTTTCCCCAACATTTCTTGGCAGCCAAATGCAAACAGAAGAGTTGTATCTGAGGCTCTCGTGTGCTTTCTTTGTGCTCAGAAGGCCTAAACAAAAACCAAAAAGGCTCGAGCTCAGCTGAAAGAGCAAATTTCTTCTAGCTGAAGAGGCAGTATGGCTATAGTTCGGAAATTGCAAATATTGCTGTCTGTTGCATTTGGAAAGAGGCACAAGCTGCAGTGCACCAGTGTGACACAAAGATGTTGCTTCTAAAAAAACATATTTGTGGAGTCATCTTAATGGAAGATCAAACCGAAAGGAAGAAAATCTACAAGATGAGATCTCTTGAATCTCTCACATAGAAGGCAATGAGGATTTTAAACCAACTATGGTAATACCACACGTGTCACCTCAGAGTTTCAGAAGAGCTCTCAATATAAAAAACTTACAGAGACACCAAAGTATGCAAACAAGTGAGATCAAACAGGCCGACATTAGATTTCCTGCTAAATGAACAAGCAATAAAATGTTGATCGGAGGAAAAGCCAAGCTCTTGAGTTGTAGAATGATGCTTACAGATGTTAAAGTGCCCCTATTGTGGATTTTTGTACATTTCCTTTCATGCAGTGTGTAACACAGCTCTAAGCGAATGAAAACATCCTGCAAAGTCTTAAATCTAAAAGTGCATTGTAAATAAAGTTATTGTTTTGCAAAAGAAAGAGTTGAATCTGAATCATTGAAACGAGTCATCTTTAAAACGAGTCCCAAGCCATTTCATGTTGATGTCAAAATGAAATATTAGCATATTGCTCACCCACCTGTGAAAATGCTAATTCATTATTTGCCACTAGCTGCCGCTTTTGGAGAGTTAAAAGCTCACAAACACTGCTTCAAATGAAATCGACCAATCACCATAAGAGTTTGGAAATATGAATAGTTCGTTCATCGTTCAATCGAAATATGAACAAATTGCGTAAAAATATATGCATATGAAAGTGTTGACCTTGCATGCATTTCAACCTGTTGTTGGAGACTCCCAAAACCAAAATATGAACCTTCCATAACCAACAATAGGGACACTTTAAAAGGGTTGTTCACACTTAAATGACAATTATGTTAACATACTCATATCACCTCATATCATTACAAACCTGTATAATTTACTTTCTTCTGTGAAACAAGAAGATTAGTCTAGATCTGCATTCCATTTAGGTGAGGATCTCTCTTTTGATATGCAAAAGCTTTAGTTATATTACTTGAATTCGCTATAAAAGCAATTTTTACAAACAGCATTCGATAGATCTGCAAGAATTTGGCTTCTTCCTGCCTTTTGCTACTGCAGTGTTACACAAGACATCCTGTGCTGAGATGCCCTGTGGTGCGATTGAGTCCCTACCAATCTCCAATAGCACTTAAGTTAAAGGAAACAGTGTATGCAGGTCCATCACTGCTTTAATGCTGCAGACTTGAAATCAATATATCCAAACCGTTTATCCTTTACAGAATCATAGACAATGACCCAACAAGAGGAAAGAAACCTTGAGAGAAACGGTTTTCCAGTAAGTAAAGTATTGATGACCCTGTGGGCTTGACTTCATCCTTGTTTGCCTTGTGTTGAGGTTTTACAGATACAGAGGCTCAACACAGCGCAGCATTGGTTGCATTTTAATGCCACATGGATGAATACCAGGAAGAGGAATGTGAGTTAACTCAAACAAGGACAGACGCACTTGGTGATAAGGTCAACTATGTGGGTATAAAGACTATTATGAGTTTTGCTTACAGGAAAAAAGGAGAGAGTTGCGTTTGTGTTTGGTATAGTCATGTGGTTTTACGCACGTAGAACAGGAGCTTTGTTTGGACCAAAGTTTAAGGGTGAATATAGCGGAAGGCAGCTGTTTACAGAGGCTAAAAGTCTTTGTCTTGCCCTTGCGTCAAGCGTGCTTAAAGGGGCAAGTCTGGGACATCAGTTTATTCAAAGCAATAATCATATAATCAAGCAAATTACAGTGTTGATGCAGAAAACAAACATCTCAGTGAAAATGAAAGAATCGGAATCCTTCGGGAAGTAATTGATATTATGTCCAGATTTATTCGTGAAATTGTCCCTATTTTTTTCTTGCAAAATCACATTCAGCTCAAACTGTTGATATTCACCATATCGTGTATTTTTGCTAATTCTATGGAATCACATGCTTGTCATCAGCAGTGAACTAATATGAATTCAATTCAATGATAAACGTCAATACTGATATTTAGAAAGTGAGGCAGCAGATGACCACTGATATTTATAAATGAAACATTTTACAGGTTAAATATTGCTAAATTTCTTCTGATACAATATACTGCAATACATAGGCCCTATGCCACAATTCACTACATCATGCTGAATACCAATATCAAAATTGGATTCGGATTCAAACTGTGACAGGCTGCTTTTTCAATAATTAGACTTAAACATAAGATCCTGAAATCTATCTATCTATCTTTCTATAAAAAAAAGCAAACATTTTTTGAAAAGAATCCAAACCAAACTTCTGGGCCAAGGTGCTGAATCAACAACGCTTTACCAATGATCCACAGTTTCATTTCAACACAAAGGGATCAGATAGTTCACTATCCTGTACAGAGTACACAGCCACGAGGGCCATACAAAAAGCATATACGCCGTACAAAGAGCTCAAATACTCTGAGACTGTAATTCTTACAACAAAGGTACCGTTTCCAAGTAGTACAAAAATAAAGATGAGAGTGCATGATAAAAGGTTGACAGATTGACAGACAGCTCTTGCCTCGCCCATCTCTGTCCTGCAATGCAAATGGAAAGGTGTTCCATGAGCCCTGATAGACTTCTATCAATAGATATTCACTATGGAAATCTGAAAATATGAGATGATCATCTGGTCATGGTCTTCCAAATGGCAAATCACAAGTGTTTATAGTGTAGACTCCCTTGAACTGAGCAAACAGTACAGAATCCCTTGCACAACTCTCTTGAGGTCAAAGCATGAACTGCAACCTACTGTAGATAGGAGTACAGCAAATACGCAAGAGAAAGATGCCAATCAATTAAAAATGTTATTTTACGGTTAAAAAAAAACAAATTAGCAAAGTGTGCACTGTTAAAACGCAATTACCCCCAAACCATCCAAGATTTAATTAAGGCGTAAAAATTGATTTATCTTTTTCTTTTCTTTTTTAACGAAAAATAAAAAACAGGAATAGGCAGGCAGAACAAGAGATTTAGGATTCATCCCAGACGTACGCATCCCATTCTGTGCACCCAACCGCATACTGATATAATGCAAGTTTAAATCCTTTCTATACGCAAAACAGTAACACTATACTAAAATAAGGGAGTTTGTTTAAGTCTGGTTTTATTTTTCTCACCAGTCGGTTGCCGACGTCTCGCTGATAACGTCCTGGTAGGCTGTTAAGAGGGCCAGTCTGTTCTCGCTGAGATTCACAGCCATGTTGCTGCCACTGCAATCATCCAGACCAGTGTAGCAGTGATGATGAGGAACGCGAGAGTCACTGCGGAGCGCGAGAAGAGGAGGAGAGATGTTGCACGCCGAACAAAGAGACGCTGCTGCTGCTGCTCTGCCACTCTGCTGCGCTGCGCCGCGCGGTCCTAGCGCCCCAGCGTCCCTGCGTTCTAACGTTCAAAACAGCTACAATGCAGCGCAAGTGGGTGAAATAAAAACGCGATGCTCAAGTACCTAGACCCAACCCTTACTAAAAAATTAACCATGGTTTTGTTGTAGTAAAAGTGAAGTAACTGTGTTTTTTGGCGTATTGAGTACTATTTATAAAACTACAGTTTTACTACAAATACCAAGGTTAAAATGCGGTTAGCATAGCAAAACCAAAGGAAATTTGTGGTTATCATGGTTTAACTTAACCTCTTTTTTTGAATTTGTAGTAAAAACATGTAGATTTACATACAACATACAAAAAGTTAATCTACGTAAAAAACTACTACTTAAATAACAACAAATGTATCCAAAGTTTAGGTCGAAGTACGTGGAAATAATGGATATAAAACAAGTGTTCTAAATGTAATAATATACTGTTCTTATTAATTATGCCAGAGTTAGTAACATTGTTTTTTTTAAAGATATTAATAGAAATAAACTAACAAACTAATATTTCTGTTCAGCAAGGACAAACTGATAAAGAGGCTATTACAAAACATTTCCATTTCAAGTAAATGGTGAATAAAGTTTTTAAAATTCATTAAAACAATTTTTTTATTATTATTTATTTTCTGAAGCACCAAACCAGAATATTAGAATAATTTCTGAAGGATCATGTAACACTGAAGACCAATAGCTGGAAAATGTATGACTTTGCCATTAAAGGACAAAATACATTTTAAAATTTATTATAGTAGAAAAACAATATTTCATACATTTATAAATGTAACTATTTAAACAATAATGTACATATCCGGTTAAATCAGAATAATTTAGAATCAGAATCTAATGAAATCTGGCATCTGTTCTTCTGGCCAATAAGCTGTAGGACAAAGTCAAACGTGAAAGATATCCTGTGGTGGAAACATCACCATCCCTTAAATAGTAAACAAATGCACACCTTATCCTATAGCCTGTGCTTAACATCCTCTTAACACAGTGTCCTAGAGCTCTGTGGATTCCGTCCAATCCCGTTACATGGCACAAGGCCAGGATCTGCCAGTCACAGCATGGGTCAATGTGTAATGTATTCAACTAGAGCAAAGATTTCATGCACGATACATTCACTTCCAGTAAGGTTCTTTATTTCTGGCTGAAAACAATGGGAGTATTTCTAATCTCACGACCCACAAACATACATTTTCTGTGCTGTGAAATGTACACACACACACACACACACACACACACACAGAGAGAGAGAAATAAGCTATTGAGCTTAGCCCTTCACCCTCCTTACATCCCAGCCTCCACATTAATGCCCCCCACCACCACAAACACACACAAATATACGCACACACATTCACCTTCCTTGGCAGTCTCATCCAATCAGGATCTCTGTTTGCCCCAGAGCTTCCCCTCCCCTTGGCTGCCCACTAAATGGGTTACCGTTAATTAATTCTTCTCACTCATCTGGTCCTTGGCGTCTCCTACTGCCTACAAAGGTAGCAATTATATTCAGTGGCGATGAGGATTGTTCTTAGGGAAGACATCTGTCCGGCAGAGCCTCGGCAGTCATCCAAAAGGAGGCATGTGAGGAGAGCTTTTACCATTCAGCAATACAACTTAGTGAACACAATACAAGACTCTAATTTAACCACTACAGTGGGTTTAACAACTTTAGTGATTTTAGCCCCAATGCAGATTTTTTCACCCAAACACGTTCTCTTCAGCATGTTATTAATTATCATTTCCAAATATACTGCGAAGTAGCAATGCTGCAAATTGGATTTGATGTAATAAAGGTGACTTTTTACGCTTTTTTTTTTGGCACCAGAAGAAATCTGTTAATTCATTTGTACTACTAAAATCAGGCAAGCCATGCAGCCACAGGTTGTTTTTTTGCCTGTATATGTTTTTTTGATGATAACCAATGATTTTAATTTTATGAATCACTTTTTCAGTAAATTTCTTTACTGTTTTACTAAAGAAAAAAGGCACCTGCATCTTGGGTGGTCTATGGGTCAGCTAGATTAACAGTAAATTGTCATTTTGGGGTGAACCATCCCTTTAATTTAGTGATGGGATGTTTGGATCATTTTAGTGCCTCTCTCATTCAGTCTCTTTATTCTGTCATTTGAATCTAGTTAAAATGTCAAATTTTCAATATCTTCCCTGTACACCCTCTTATACACAATCTTTGATCACAATTTGTAATCAGGAAATCATAATAACACCAAAGTATTAGAAACACACATCATTTCTTCACCTCCCAGGTCTTTAACTCATGAAATGACAAGCATAGTGCATTATTAAAAGTTTAAATAAAGATACAAAAGGTACATGTTTGTACATAAAAGGTCCATGCTGGTATCTTAATGGAACATATTTACTTAAAATGTACATATTTAAAACTTATAGGTACAAAAATGTACCTTATAAAAAGCCTTTTTCTGAGATTGTACTGTAAAAAGTATGTTAAAGGTTGGTCTTTTTTCAGCCATTACTGTATTTACATTGATAAACCAGTAAGCGACAACAGGTGACTGTCTTTATGAGTGAGTCATTATATAAATATATAATTTAAAAAAACAACATTGATTCATATTAATGTTTTGCTAATGTGACCACACCTTTAGACACACTTCTTTGCTAGAAATATATTTACCAGTGAAGCCCAAAACCAAGCTAGGTATATTTCCTAGGGCACTCGTTGCATTTTCATATTCATTTTAGGACATTTGTGCAAACAGCTGTTGATAT
This sequence comes from Enteromius fasciolatus, assembly GCA_032361145.1. NCBI lineage: Eukaryota > Metazoa > Chordata > Actinopteri > Cypriniformes > Cyprinidae > Enteromius > Enteromius fasciolatus. The sequence continues at coordinate 8,320,111 of JAUMHR010000081.1, forward strand.
ATTACAGAATGCAGAATGCATTTTAGACCCACCAGACACATGAAAATTTATAGATCACACTCTTAGCTTCCCATTTGTGGACTGTCCACAGAAAGTGCCTTTGATTGGCTAAACAAAGAATCTGAGAGTGGCCACTTCAAATTTACTTCAGAGATCTTTTATCATCTACACACAAGTTTATGTTTTACTGTAAAAATGTATTATGTTAAATATTTAGTTTTTTAATGTCACAATTATAAAATGATATCATGCAATTAAAACTATAATCTTTAATGTACAATATTACATTGCTAAAAAAAAAACATACTGAGGAGTCCATGCACTTTAATGAATGCATTTTTCATTCCAAGATGATCTGATGTCACAAGATAATGCAAATTGAATGCAAATGAACAGTAAGAGAGCAGTCATAGTTTCAGGAAATCTGATTAGTGCTGATCAGTGGTCTCCAGTCACCACCAAAACACTTTACTTATTCATGATTCAAACAACCAAGCAAGCAAGCACACACACACACACACACACACACACACACACTCCTTAACAAGGGGTAAAACAGATGGCTTGAAAATTAATATTAGCAATATTGTAAAATCCAACATCAAAATAATTGTTTAATAAAACAAAACATTCAATGCAATGCAAGTGGTTATTAGAGGATATTTATAGCACTCTTTATAGCATCAAATGCTTTAATGTTTACTATTAAGTTTGGATTTCAGATATTTGAGTTAGTATGATGAAAGATGGTTCGAAAGGGTTAAAGAATCACTGCAGCTCTGTGAAAATACAAACCACATACCAGACGTATGAAAGCGAGACCCATGGAGAGTCTTTTAAGTTAAAACAAAGAATCTGACCAGCGGAAAGACCCGTGAGTTGTCCAAAAAAAAAAAAAAAAAGAGTAGAGGAACTGATATATTCAGTCGTACAACAAAAATCCTCTCATGAAAGACTGAAGCATTTACTGGAAACTGCTGACCTAACTTGTTCAAGCATTGAGATCACCATCTTCTCTGCTTTGTTTAGTCAGCGTTGACTAGTTTGGTGTAAGAATCAGTATTAACATCTTTGTAGTACATGTTGGATAGAAATAAAGAGTGTTGAAGCCAGTTTGAAGGTTTGGAGGTTGTTGGTAAGAGGTTGCTCAATGGCCTCGTAAAGATAAGATAATATCGCACCCTGGTGGCCACAGAATGCTGCAACGGTATCAGCAAAAAAACGCAAAAATTACAATGGCGGCTTGCTTTACTGCAGTTAGCTACTACCATAAACCCCCTAGTAATTTGACATAAGAACCCAATGTCATCAAAAACTTGGCAAAGCTTCTAACCGTAAACATGACAATTTATGATTTTACAGCTAGTGCTTACACTTTAGTTCGGGGACCAATTCTCACTATTAACTACGATTTTTACCTCAGAAATCTCCTACTTTGCTGCTTATCAGTTAGAAAAGATTAAGGGATCTAAAATGCAGAATACGGCATGAATATGTGCTTTAAAAACAGTCAACAAACAGTAAACATACTAATAATATGCATGCTAATAAGCACCTAGTTATAAGAGAAAACAGGTCCCTAAGCTAAAGTGTTATTAAGTGCTATTGTTCCTGTAAAATCATAAATGATGTAATCTCTTTAAAGTGTAAAGAAGCTTTCAGGTATTTTAATTTTTGGATTCAGCAAAATATAACAACGTCAGTATATATTTTTATTATAAATATTCAGTGTTTAAACATGTCTGCAATGACACTCTGTCACAGAGTCCATGTCCCAATAGCATAAGCATGCAAAAAAAAAAAAAAAAAAAGAGAGAAAAAAATATTTTTGTAACCTGGTGATATTACAACAGTTTATACATTAACATTAAATAGGGATTAGCGTTCTGTTTGGCTGCCTTTCAAGTACAGAAATTAAATGAAAGAAAAATATGACCAACAGATTAATAAAGAATGATCATACAATTGTTTTACACAAGCAATTAATTACTGTTCATTATAGCAAAATGAGTGTAAATTATGAAAATATAATTTGTCATCTGTAAACCTGTGAAATACATTGCATTAAGAGAGGTCAGTCTAAAAGGAGGAGTGAAAAGCAAATTAAGTTATCTATTTTCACACAACAGGTGGCTCTACATCGGTTTCTTTGTAAACATATCAATGATGTCTATAAATGATGTCACAAATAGCAACTACCTACAATATATGACTACATGTTAAGAAAACGCACTTTGAAAATAAGAGAAAAAAGGAAATTTGCATTGGGACCCAAAATATGCATACTATTTGCACAATACAGTACATTGTTTAAAAGGAGTAGCTATGAAAAATAGGAAAAAATCCAGCACCGAAGTCAAACGGTTGCCTTTTCTTAAATAGCAAAGTTCAACAAATACAGACAAAGAGAAGAAAAATAAAAATCACACTGCCTAAGAACAGTGAAAACGAACTGAGATAAAGGAGTAAAACAGATAAAGGAGTAAAACAGATAAATAATAAAAGAATATGACCTACACCCACAAAATGACACTGCTTTAACATAAAATAAAAACAAATTAGGATTTATAAACAAAGCATTTATGTCTAAGAAAAAAAAAATACAGTAGCTGACCAATTCTTTTGCAATGATGTCACAATATGTGTTTGAAATCTGGATCCAAGCGTAACCAAACCCAGATTCTGTGTCCTTGTTCTTAAATACCTGTATTTTTCAAAAAAAGAAATTAAATGCTCCATGAGTCATTCGAGTCATGTGTCCTTTATTGGCTGGACATTTGATGCTCCACTAACTACAGCATATGTTTCGACTTAAAAGTACTAAAATATAGAATAATCAAGTTCAAGGCACCTTATCTTTGGTAGAACCATGGCCACCTGCATCAGTTCAAAGTTTAGTAGTGTTTTAAAAGCAAGTACTTAGCAGATAGCAACGCATCTGCAGACCTGTCTCTTTGATCATACGCAACACAAACGTGTCCATGGTGAAGGCAGAGCAGAAAGGAGCGATAAAGTACACAAGCGTTAGTTACGCTTCCATGTCTGCATGCTAACAGCTTGATGGCTTGAAAAGGATGGAACTAGACAGTACTTTGAGAGAGGAAACTGTGTCTGACTCTTTCATGTCATCAGTAGGTACACACTGGGAGTAGAGGTCACTGTTTGGTTGAGGTTCTAGATCTGGATCCAGAGTTGCACCATCTGGTTCTTTCTTAACTGTCACTGCAATTGCGCTGGTCTTGTCTTCCCCTTGTTTCAAGTGATAAACACAAGCTAGAGCGTCCGGAGAAACAGCAATACTGGAGAGATTTTCAGGGGGGACATCTAATTTGGGCACTAAGGTGAAACAAGTGGCCTCAGGAAGAGTCAAAGCCACACTGGTCCTGTCCTGAACTAAAGCTCTGGCCCTGCTGGGAGAGCTAAGATCAGCTGGCTCATCTTGGTTCAAAGGCACCAGAAGGGACGTGCCATTCCACTTCAAAGATACTCCAAGATCCTCAGCTTCCATATTTGGCCTTTTGGTCATTAACTGGTCATCCCGACTCTGTAGTTCTATGAGCTCCACGTCTCCAGCAGACCTCTTGGTGATTGCTCGCTTGCTCAGGTTCAGCGGGAGGGATTGGTCTTGAGGAATACTTTTGTTGGGTTGGGAGGTCTTGCTGAGATCCTGAGCCAAAACTTCAGAGAGTCGCTTGGTGAAGGTGTTCATGTGTGTCGAGCCAAGACGGGTGCGCATCAGTTGACGAAGCTGCAGACTACAGCCGATGTCTAGCGGGAGGATCCTAAGAGGAGGTAGGGGAGCTCTAGTCATAGCGAGTCCTCCGTTCTGGGATAAGGTATCCGAGCTACACCCTGAACACTGGTGTTGGGGACTCTCAGGAGTCTCTGGCGTACTGACTTTGGGCTGATGCTCCATAATTGTCTGGTGGGGCATGGTAGAATCTTGAGGAGCCTCAGGAGTACTCACTCCATTAAGGCCCAGGCGGGCTCGGAAGAGGTCCAAAGGACACAGTCCTTTAGTGGGACTGAATCCATCTAGAGAACCGCCTGCCAGCAATTTGCAAGGAACTGACAGAAAGGAAGGAGCTTGAGATTCTACTGTTTCCATCTTCACATCTAACCCCAGCACGGGGTGGGGCATCGGTGCAGAGGATACAAGTGACAGACCCTGGCCGTGAGGATGGTTGGTAAGCTTCAGTTCCTGAAAAATAGTCAATGGCTGGACAATCTCTTGATGGGGCCTTGCTGGTTTCTCTAAGGGAGGTTTGGGATGCAAGGGCGGCCTTCCTACTCTGCCTCTGGACAGAACCTTGGCATTGCGTTTTCCAGGTGGTCTTCCTCTTTTTCGTACAACAACAGCACCATCTGGTTGTAAGGCCTGAAAAAGTAGCACGGAAAAGAAACTTAGCACAAAACATAGCGATGTTTTCCTGACCTAAGATCTTATATGGTAGGTTGGTATTACACAAAATCAAAGAATAAGTGCGCACAGCTATTTTTATCAGTCCTCACATCACGTTTTACAGCAGTGTGGAAGAACGTATATCAGATGAACAGCAAATAAACAAAGCAAAGTGTGACAGTCAAGATGCTCTTCCTTTGTGGCTTTATGGTTTTATTTATGGCTTTATTTTATTCAGAGTACTTGCATGCAACAAACCAAAAGCATCAGCATTTCTCCTTTCTCAAGCTACAGAAAAGTAAAATCCTCACCTGGTTGGTAACTGCATTCTTTTTTGGACTGTTTGACACTCCTCTGCCCCGCACAGTCTTTTTGATGGTAGTGGGCGAGACAAATATATCTCTAGGCTTGCCAAGTTCTGTGTTCTCTCCTCTTACATGTAGTTCATATGGGAGCATCAGCCTAGAACAACAGAGAAATTGAGCAATCAGTCAGTTGAGCGAAGCCCTTTGATACAGCTGGAACGAACGGTTGTAATCAGAGCCTCACACTCACCTTTCATAATGCCTCCTGGTGCAGGTGGCAGCGCTGGTGCTGCCTGGGCTTCCACCCAATTCATTGTACACAGTCTTCCACAAACGATGTGATGTCACCTGCAGGTGATGAGGAGAACAATTACTCTCACTTGCACCACTGAGATCACCGCTGTCACTTTTATTCCATCATGATGGATTACAGCTTACTCAGCAGGGCCAAGTAATGAAAAGAAATGGTAAACTTACCCTGTCGTAGCCCCCCAGCCTTTTTACAACTGAATACATGAGGAAGAGGTCAACTGTGGACAAATGAAAGACAGCTAGGTTAATTACTTAGCTAAGTCAAACAAACTAAAATACATAGAAGTGATTCTATAAAGTAAATAGTGCTCAATTTCTGTTCAATACTGAAATATAAAAGCAGTCATACATACTCTTTTTGAAACCCAGGTTAGGAACTTTGCTTATAGGGGAACCCCTGCGCTCCATAAAGAAAAACAGCTGATCCAGGAAGAGCTGCTCCTCTGGATGTGGCAGCCAGTTTCCATCCCAATGCATCTCCACACTGCCCATCACATTTTCCTACAGCAATCAGTTAGAACACATTAGAAGATCTTTCTTTGAATAACTGCTAAACATTAAGATACAGTCACATTAGAGAGAAAGTCTACCGTCTAGTGTCAGTGTTGTAGCAATTTAAACCATGAAGCATTCTGTTGGTCACTCTGGCAACTTGAAGCTGTTGTGAAATCTGCATTGAGAAATCTTTTGTTTTGAGACAAAAGTCTAGATTTATTGGATTCTAACAAAATGAGTGGATTTTATTGGTGAACATTGGCTGAACAACAATAAATGTAACTGTTAAGTTATAATGCCACTTCAAACTTCTATAGACTATTCATAAATCTTTCAAGATAGACCCACCAACTTTAAGTTGTAGGCTATGGTATTTACTTTTGAAATGAATCATTATACCCACTAATGAGGTTTTCAGGCTGACTAGCTAAACAAAGTAGCTACTTGACTTCCGTTAGTTAATATTGGGTAATGCAGTTAAGCATGAAAAACGGCAGTGTTCTCCAATAACGTATTTTTTAATGGTATATTCTTGTATTTATACATTTCAAAACACAAATTAGGCCTTGTAGCTTTTTTGTTTTTCTATTTTTTGCTTCAAATAAATGTTATACTAATATATACATCTTTATATACATAATACATCTCTGACCTGTTCCTTTTATACCAGATCAGCCTTTTTAATATAATTATTATAATTTCATATAATACATTTTCATATAATTAGCAATTAGAGTTTTTTAAAGATTTTTTTCCACAGCATTTTGTTTATAGAAACTGGCGAGCTGTGACTTGAGCAAGATTATGATGAACAAAGCAACAGTAAAGATACAAAGACAAAAATGGTGTGAAAGGAAGTCAAGACATCAAAGTTAAAACAAAACAGGAAGCACAGTGATGTCACAGTATACTTCACCATTTGTTCAAAATCTTAAAACATCCTGTTTAGCCATCAGAACTGTATTAACTGTAAATATCTGGGACCAAATTGTGTTGCAAAACTCCACAGCATACCTTCATCCTTTCCATCCATGACTCCGATAAATGGTTTTGGTTTTGCTGATCAGGACCTTTGCCATCCCTGCCCTTTCTTTTACGAGGTCTCCCCTTCAGACTGAGAGAGGAGCATCCTGGGACAGAAACGTAAAGCATCCTTAGGGCAACAGTACTCTACTTTCATAACATTTGTAAATTCGTTTTAAATTCATTCAATTCATACAAAAAGTGAAAGTCCCATTTTGCAAATGTAGTGTGGACATTCACAAGGAATTCAACAATTTGAGCATCAGTTGAGTTAAAATTAAAAATCATCATCGTCACAATAGCAAAATATCAGTATCATCACAACCACAAATGAAATTGCAGTTTGCTCAGTGACAATAACAAGCTAAAGACACACTCCCTTTAAGTTAAAATTCTAATAAATGGCATGTAACCTAAATATTTAATTAAAAGTAAACACTGTATCAAATTTGAAAAGCCTAGCATGTTACAAAGTAAATGAATGAATCAAGTAATGAAAACATAAAACAACAGACCTTGAGCAATCAAATCAAGTCTACTATCATTACATAAAGATCTTCTATCAACATTTACTTGTACCGTGTAGCCGTTCATCTAGTGTGCCTAAATTTTGGACCTTGTACACTGACAACTGCATTAGCCTACCATATAACGACAAAGTTTAAGGTCACAATCTATCAAGGCACTCACCAAGCTGTGTCAGAATGCTGACATTGCTGTCTAGAGTAGGGTGGTTGAAAGTATCTCGGCAGTAGAGGACTCGTGTGGTGTCAAGGGCTACTTTTATCCCCCCCAGAGCAAGCAGGTGAGGGTCCTGCAGATTAGGGGAGCTAGCCTGATCTGGGACACGTCTTTGAAGTGAACGAAAGCGGCAGTACTGGGGGTAACTAAGAACCTTAACCTTCTGCTGTAATACTAGAGGCTCATCTGCAAGAGAACACAAAACAAAAGTGTCAGTCTATAGATTTAAGAACTATTTATTTACTGTAAAATAATGATCAGTACAATCACAATCAGATCAGCAGTCACATTCTAAACTAAAAATTAAAGTATACTATTTAGCTACATTGAAATATTATCAAAATATGGCTGATATCAATATCATCTACTATCCCTGAGCTTTTTGACATTATCAGATGTTATGTTTGCAAAATATAATATATATATATAAATATATAAAATATATATTTTTTTTAATGTAAGCTGAACCACCTTAAAATGCCAAATCGTTCTCTGACCTTTCAATGAAATATATATTTATTTATTTAAATCTCACCATCAAACCATGCACTTCCATCCTGAACCTCTAGGGGCATGGGGATTTCAGGACAGGGAAACTGATCTAGGGTCATTAATAAAATAAGGCTATGTAATTTATTATTTGATGACTATTTTTTTCTAGTAAGATATTTTAAAAAGAAAATATAGTTAGTTACAATGAAGAAACCTGGATGCTGTTTCAAATAAATAAATAATTTTATTCAGCACACTGCACATCTCTGTTTGATAAGTTTTACAATTTTAAATTGCATTATATTGTTTTGCACATGACAATAGCAAACTGTCAGTGTTACGGGTTAATTTAGCACATAACATTTCTAAAATATCGAATGTTTCAAGGTTATTGTTACTAGATAGTCCGTCTATCTTCAAATATATTGATCTGGTTCATTGTTAGCCTGGGCCCGCCCATACTTCCTGTGACGCTACATTCAATTTCGCAAGCAAAGAGCATTTCTGTTCCCAAAAAAAAGGGAACCAATGAGAAACAAGCTGAAACGACTGAATGATTGGTTGTAGATTCGTCCAGTAGTATACAGAGGCATCTGATGGACGCAGGTTAAGCCCGCCTCCCAGAAAGCGGTTAGTAAGGTAGCTTGGCCAGACTAAGCTCGTATGAGCTTTATAGTGGCGGAAGCCAGGCTACTTCATTGGTACATTAGGCAAGGAAGATGACCAGATCTTTGTCTTTCTGCGATCAGAAACCAGACCAAGATCTTGGCCTTTTTGAAGACTGAAAGACTGGGGTGAGAGTCTACAGTCTCTTTGCTGACCTTGTTCGTAATTGAATTTGCATGTATGAATTTGATAACGAGTTATGGAAAAAAAATAGTTTGATAATACTGATCATCCAATCCGGTCATTAAAAACAATAGTAATAGTTAATAATACCAATATTACTAATTAAAATGCAACTCATGCTCATATTCCACCGAATGATACAGGAATTAGCTCAATAATACAGCCAGGGTGACCTTTAAACATGTTTGCATTTTATACAGACAAGTTTAAAAACAGGATTACACCTAATCAGTGTTGCCAACTGCTTTCAATCGTCACCAAGAATACACCATCATGGCAAATTCATTGATTTATAAAGACGAACATAGATCAGTGGGCAAAAAGAAAACTTAGATAAGGTTTGTCCAAGAAGTTGCTATGTTTGTCCTTAAACTTTTGAAAGAAAAAAAAAAAAAAAAAACTAGGGGGGGAGAGACAACTAATCTATGTCATCCCTGTTACCCTTGAAAAGTAACATTCTGACAGTAACAGGATTGATGGTTGCAAACAAATGAGCAAATTGCTAGCTAATAGTTAAGGTCACAAAAGCACATATTTGACTATGAAATGTAATAAATTAAAATGGTAACAGTACTGAGACTGCATGGAATATTACAGAGGAGTGAGGGAAACATGGAATCCTCATTGAGAGATGAAGCTGCTATTTTTTTAATATACACACACACGGTTTATCTCCATTTTACCAAATAAGTTAAGACACCTAGGCCTATTGAATATTAATTACATGACACCACATGATTATTATTCATGAGCCAAAGTGATACATTTTAGAATGTTTTTCCGTCCTTAAAAAAACAAGAACAACACAAACTTTAGGATTTTTCATCTGTTACTCACCCTCACTCATCGTTTTCTCTTCCTGTGTATAACTAGCTTCTTGTGACCCATCAGACTTCTGAGACACATGAATGTTTTGACTGCTGCACTTCCACTGTGGCGGTTCCTGACAAGTCCACTTCACCAGATCCTCCACTCTGACCACAATCTTTTTTGATACAGCAAGGACTTCATCCTGCAGGCAGAAATGCATATAAACATCAAGCAAACATCTAGAACGTATCTGATACAATCACATGAGCTACAGCCAAGACCAGGCTTTGCTTAATGGCCTGAAATATTTTAACACCTTCTGTTAATGCTATAGAGAAGCCTCTCCCTTTTTCCTATGTTACACTATTTGACAATAGGACACTCGTCACCTCAGGCAAAAACGACCAACCCAAACTGCTTTTTTTTAAAAAAAGAGGGGGTAAAAGCCCAGTTGACATTTAGATGCTTATCTTTGCAAGTTTGCAGCATTCTTACATTCAGTCGTTTACAACAGAAACTGAGAAAAGCTTTAGGATTACTTTTTACTTATGTATGTTGTTATAAAAGAGGATCTTTAAAAAAAAAAAAGTGCTAGTTTATGTTCATTACTAATTCAAGCACTTTTCAACATTTTACAAGTGTTTGGAGCAACTTTATTTGTGATTAGAGTAGCAATCTCAATTTATTGCTAGTTAAAACATTTAACAGTAGTTTTTTTATTTGCACAAAACAGAAAGAGGGATTCAGTTTTACATTCTCCTCTTTGTGTGTCATCGAGCTCAAGCCATATTCAAGAGAAAGTTCATATGGAAAACATAATGCATGTGTGTCACACAAAATTAGGCATTATTATATAAAGAAAAACATATATAGCAGATTTCTGTATGTACTTTGCATTGTTTATAATTTAATAACTAAGAGAAAAATAACTAAGGTTTTTCTTAAAGAGCTTTTTGTCCATCATTATTGAAGTATAAACTACTGTTTTTGGCAAGACAATAGCCTTTTGTAATTACTCTTATAACAATACCAACTCTTATAACAACAATTACAATGTTGAAAACAGTTTTAGCGGGACAGGATAACTTCTGTGCAAATCTTCTGTGATTCTATTAATACCTTTAATGTCAATTTTTAAAAAATATCTAAAATTTTATCTCATCAAAAACTGTTCAACATTAACAGTCCGAAAATTATATTTATATTTCAACTAAAGCAGAAAACAGTTTAATAAACTGTAATAATATTTCACAATAATATATGTGTGCTAATATATTTAGCACACAACTTGTATATATATATATATATATATCTGTATGTATGTATATATATTTTGTTTGTATATCTACATTCAATGGATAACATGGATGGATCCATGCACACTTTTCCTTATTTATGTAACTTTTCCCATCTCTCACCTCTCCGTGCTCTACTGCTCTGCCCTTCGGGGTGTCCTCGGGTAAGAAGTAGAGTCTAGAACTGGCCAGCAGGTGGCGTTGCGTCTGATCTTCCCACAGCAATGTAACCTCTGCTATACACACTGGCTCCTGGGGGCCACAGCGCATGAAGTAGAACTCCCCAAGCTTCCAAACCTGCGTTGGACCCCCAGATGCTTGCTTGCAACCCACTGACTTATAAAAGGCAAAGGACCCTCGAAGGCAGCTGGGAGCACCTAACCACTGTTTAAAACAAGAGCACATAGGTTACAAAATAAATACAAAAATATAAGAAGAACAGAATAAAATCACCCACATATGGCTTTTTTGCAGCAGTGTAAGAAAATTACACATTTGCTTAGAATACCATCAACAGTAACGAGGCAGAGAACAACAATTATAGGTTACACAAGTTCACAAGCATCAAAAACAGTTAAAAAACATGGTTAAAAAAACCAACTTATCAATTCATATAGTTCACTTGGAATTTGCTCCTGTGCAGGTATTTTTAGCAAACAGAAATGCCGTCATTACACAAACACTTCATAACAGTCAGAGCTCTGGAAGAAAACGTATGCATATAAACTATGAAGCTCAAATACACACATGCAAACACCCTTCACATGATTCAAATTATCTGCCTGAGCAGTAAGCATTGCAGTCTTCTCAAACCAGCTGAGCAGTAGGAAAAATAAGATGACTTTTATTAGTGTTTTCTGTAAAATCTGAGGCAATAAAAGGAGTTAAATTCCCAAAACATAATATACAGTAGGGGTGAATCACAGGAACTAGTCATTCACATAACTTACTCAGAACTGCTTGGTCTTCTCTGGTTTCCATGGTTTAAAACACATTCCAATGTATTAATCTACTTAGGAATGGCCTGATATCAGCAGAAAAACACGACAATTTTTATGGAAAGTAAAACAAAAATTCTATAAAGCTGGTGCCAAAATGTGGTTTGCTGCTACCAAATATAAAAAACAAACTAAAACGGACAATAAATGTGACTTACTGAAGGCTACACTCACTGAATAACACAAACAAACACATTAAGTATGCAAATGAACACGGATTCATTTATTTTAATCAAAAAGTGGGTACGGAAAGTATTCAGACCCCCTTAAATTTTTCACTCTTATATTGCAGCCATTTGCTAAAATCAAGTTAATTTGTTCCCTCGTTAATGTACACATATTGACAGAAAAACACAGAATTGTTGACATTTTTGTAGATTTATTAAAAAAGAAAAACTAAAATATTACATGGTCCTTAGTATTCATATATGTGACACTCATATATTTAACTCATATATTTAACGTCAACCTTGACGTTCGACCAAACTGAGCTATAGGGGTAGAAAGAAGAACTCAAAGATCACTGTGGCTGACCTCCAGAGATGCAGTCGGGAGATGGGAGAAAGTTGTAGAAAGTCAACCATCACTGCAGCCCTCCACCAGTCGGGGCT
>JAUMHR010000081.1:8332543-8349013 GCA_032361145.1 Enteromius fasciolatus
TAGAAAGTCAACCATCACTGCAGCCCTCCACCAGTCGGGGCTTTAGGGCAGAGTGGCCCGACGGAAGCCTCTCCTCAATGCAAGACACATGAAAGCCCGCAGGGAGTTTGCTAAAAAAAACACCTGAAGGACTATGGTAAGAAATAAGATTCTCTGGTCTGATGAGACCAAGATAGAACTTTCTGGCCTTAATTCTAAGCAGTATGTGTGGAGAAAACCAGGCACTGCTCATCACCTGTCCAATACAGTCCCAAATGTGAAGCATGGTGGTGGCAGCATCATGCTGTGGTGTTTTACAGCTGCAGGGACAGGACGACAGGTTGCAATCGAGGGTAAAATGAATGAGGCCAAGTACAGGGATATCCTGGACCAAAACTTGGTCAAAAGTCCAGAGTGCTCAGGACCTTAGACTGGGCAGAAGGTTTACCTTCCAACAAGACAATGACCCTAAACACACAGCTAAAATAACGAAGGAGTGGCTTCACAACAACTCCGCGACTGTTCTTGAATGGCCCAGCCAGAGCCCTGACTTAAACCCAATTGAGCATCTCTGGAGAGACCTAAAAGTGGCTGTCAACAAACGTTTACCATCCAACCTGACAGAACTGGAGAGGATTTGCAAGGCAGAATGGCAGAGGATCCCCAAATCCAGGTGTTAAAAACTTGTTGCATCTTTCCCAAAAAAGAGTCATGGCTGTATTCGATCAAAAGGGTGTTTCTGCTAAATACTGAGCATTACTGAATACTTAGGACCATGTGATATTTCAGTTTTTCTTTTTTAATAAATCTGCAAAAAAAAACAATTCTGTGTTTTTCTGTCAATATGTGGTGCTGTCTGTACATAAATGAGGGGGGGGCGGATTTAAAATCATTTAAATCAATTTAAATGATTTTAGCTAATGGGTGCAATATAACAAAGAGTGAAAATATAAGGGGGTCTGAATACTTTCAGTACCCAAAGTACCATAGATATTTCAATTGATACAAATTACTTTTTTGTTGTTGTTAAAAGCGTGAATGTAAAATACTGTGGTTTAAATACATTCTTTTATTTTTACATTAGTGTGTCTTAATAATTGTGTTGTTATCGTTGTCTTAATAACTTATTAAACTATAACAAGCTATTGTAATTGCATCAGCATACAAAAATAGCTCAGAAACAAAGAAAACCAAATAAAACAGGTAAAATACTTGTATCATTTATAGTTTTATTTAATTCTTTAATCTGAAACAAATTCAATTCATTGGACAAAATATATTTTATGAGGGCAGTGTATGTATGGATAATATATATGATTAAAACATTACATAATTTGTTACTAAAAAAAAAAAAACCCCATAAAATTCTAAATTATTTTTGCTTTTTATGTCAGGGCCAAAGACTATTTTGTATTTTCTTTTCTTTATAGAGTATTATGACAAATAATAAACACTGCATCGTAGAAAATATCTTTCTGTTTTTGCTACTACGTTTGTCTGTATTTAATATATCTAAGTATCAATAAATAGATTATTAACAATGCAACATGCACTTGAAAATTATTTAATTTATCCGTATTACATGTATTTTGGAAAGGGACATGGTCAACACATGCACAGCTTTATATCCCATATGTTTTCCATTGTTACAGTGTGCTACTGCCTGATAAGTGGCCTGAACGTGACTTTCTCAGTACTTTAACTTAATATGTCAATCACAGGACGCCTTCACAAGGTAATACACAGTCATGGGTCACCCACCCCCACCGGTAACCCACATATTCACCGAAAAACCGACCAATCACAAGCCACAACATTCGGCTTCCACATGTCGAGCGCCTACTGGTAAAAAAAGAGAACTAGACTACAGTTAAACCACAATGCACGTCTGTGACTGTCAACTTTCTACTTTATGTACTCCAACAAACACCAAAGGGAATATATTATCCCAATTTAATTAAACACACGAAAGGCTTGAGAAAGATTTAGAGATATATAATAACCAATATGACCTTGGAGCTTTTAGTGTGCTCAAAATTGTTTACATTTATAAGTATGCAAATGACAATACGCTCATGTTAGAGTTAATAACGATGCAAAATTTCTCTATTTTATCTGTATAATCATTTAAATAACAACAGTGATAAACAACATCCTCAATCCGGGTGCTTTGTGAGGCTTAATAATACTGGTATTCATTCAATACGTGCAACAACATATTTTAAGCAACTTCCTACTGCCACATACATAAAAGTCTCATATATCATTAAAAAAAAAATGTACTGCTATAGCCTAGCACTTCTACACAACACGAGTAATATCATATTAATATTAAAAGCCAAGAAACAACCAAACGATATTGCATTATACTGACTAAACACAACATTTTAAATGTAATATTACGGCTCATATAACGACCAAATAACTTAAGCACGACGAATAAACTTCTTAGTCTCATAAGAAATTAAGCAGCTCCGGCAAGTTTACCTCTTCCTACAAGTTTCATTACCACGTCATTTTTAAAATCATGCCTAATATTCGCGAGATTTTATCGAAACATATGTCGACAGACTGTGAATAAAAACAATAGAGCATTCCCTTTAAAATGCTCGTATTTTTTATTTTTATTTTCTAATAGAAAATACAACAAAATCTGTTTGGCAAATGTGAAATGTGGGGGTGGGGGGCAAGAGGGAGAATCTAGGTAGTCAACACGACACACAAAGAAATTAATCATTAACGAAAAAAATCGAAATCACAAGCACGCGTTCTTGATATAACAATAAAATTTTACACAAAACCGATATTGCATCGAGGACATTTCAAATACGTTTCAAAACAAATAAAAGTTTCTCGTCGAAATACAAAACAATATTTTCAAGTCTGCGTTGGCTTGATTGGGAAGAAATCAATTCGGTATTTTGGCGAACTTCAAATATTACGACGTGTCGAGGGAGCATCGATTAACAAATATCAATTTTAATTTTCAAAAACAAAGAAGCAAATTTCAAGCTCGCGCGGCGACCGCCTCGAGCTGCAACAAAGTAACAATTTAAAGTTGTAATTCAGTTTACCTGTATCGTACACTGCTCCATTGCAACTCAACATTCCCTTATCCCTCTCGATGCCCCCTATCAAGTTACACAGCCGGGTACTAACAGCAGTACCGGCACACACATAAACGTAGCAGAAGAAAAGCTTGTGCTTTTTTGTGAAAATAGGGCAGGATCTAGGTGTGGCTTAACTCCATTTGCCAATAGAACTTTAATATATGTTGTGCATTGTGCATAAAAATTGCTTGTGGAAACATGCTTGTTGTTTAATTTGATACTGTGACTAACAGCGATCATTAAATAGAACACAATTTCAATATGGAGCCTTGAAATCAGCATTTCAAGACAAAATCTATATACAGTACAGAGCATGCGTGTTGATTTTTAATGAAATAGCTCATTTTAAATGCATCAGGCGAAGAGTGAACCCATAACGATTTACATTACTAGCGTGAAATGAAATATTTATGATTTATGGATATTTATTTATTTTTACATAATACAACAGCAGCTTGTTATATCGTATACTTGCAGGAGATTTCCTCTGAAAATAGGCTATACATTTTCCATACGTCTTGTTGGCCAGCACAGTGGTTTCCTGAAACAATTAGACGAGCCAGTTTTAAAATGTAAAATAGGTATTAAAATATTTATATAATAAATATAAAATTCATATATTTTGTTCTCCAGCAGGGGGAGTGCGCACGTGATAATTTCCAGGAGACAATGGCTGTGACATTTCATTTTTTTCCTGCTCTTGCTGACATCATATAGCTGAATTGCATGAAAACATGGTTGACTCGTGCTTCTCAGAGTTGCAAGGAAAAATATCCATGTATTACTCATCTATTTAAAGATATTTATCAATTTGATATTAAATATGACATTAGTGGCGGGAACCCTAGCTTTCATTGTTCAATGGGGAAGGCAACAAACAAATACAACCTTTACAATATTGATTGCAAATACTATTGAGAGTTTGATTCTTTTCCATAGTTACAGGCATGTGTCCTCCCCCCATGATCTACACTACTATGGCAGAACAAATGCTGTCCCCCATCAGTCCTGAGAGGATATGTGACAGCAGGAGGTCACACCACCGTTGCAAACAGTCTCTTGCATTTGCATCTGCACTTGCATTTTAATTCTTCCAGGTCATTGTAGAAAGTCTGGTGAATGAGAAGCAACTGGATGTAGTTTTTTGTTCTTTAAACCTTAAAGTTTCCCTTAATTATGTTAAAAGTATTTAATAATATATATATAAAATAAACATACTATATATGTACTATATAAATAAAACATTTAGAAAATGAAATATAAACTATTATGAATTAAATGTGTGTATTAAATTGCATCTGTCATTTATATAAAATTAATAATTATAAATAATAATATAATCTCTTTTTCATTTTATCCACAACCAGTTTTACACAAATAAGCATAAACTGTAGTAATAATAATAATAATTATTATTACATTAGTGGCATAAATACACAGAAAAAAAAATATATATATATATACATACATATACATTTTCAGTACATAATGTATAAAAATTGCTTATTAAAGGTAGAAGAACTTTATACTTCATAAAGAAATAAATAAATAATTAAGAGGAATTATGTGTTGATGATATATGTAATATGAATTATGTATGGAAGGTCTGTTGTTTCTTATTTCACATATGGCTCTGCTTATCAGCACTGATGGTCAAGCTACATTAACGTCATGAAATTATCTCTTTTCCTAAACAGTGTTGAAAAGTCGTTGGGGTGTTTGTGAATTCAGCTTAAAAGTAAAATGCCTTTTAAGAACACAGGAAGCTGGAGCACTCGTCCTTACACTGCGTTTAAAAGACCTCAAGGGGGAGCTGCTGCTCATTTTCTGTGAGTGCTGAACTCTTCGTGTGAAGATTTGAGTCTAATGCTTGTCAGTCGATTTACCACAAAACGTTTATGAGATATGACAGTTTACAAGTGCTTAGATGTTCAGTATTCTCCTAATACTGCATCACAATCGATTTGTAAATTGATCAATAAAGTACTGGAACATTTTGCTTAGGCTAGGCTATTTGTAGCATATAACAATTTGCAAAGAAAAATGTATGCATGCTTAATTGTTAAGAATATTCAAATTACATGCAAGTTTCAACAGACATTACATTAAAGTATATTTTAGTTGTAATTGTCAAAAACTGAAAAACCTCAATACACACTTTCAAAGACAACAAAAGTAGCTAATTATGGATTTATACACAAATTGTACTTAGGTCCTACTTAAGTGGGTTAGGAAAACATTCTTAATTTCAACAAATGAACACATTTTTGTTTACTTGTAAATAACATGCAATTAAATGTCCGAATGCAAAAGTGTACTTCTTTTTCACAATGGTAAGAGAGATATGTTAATAACTCTTGCTAAAGTGTTAAAACATTCTGTAAACACACTTATGTGACATAACAGCTTAATGTAACCAAAGCAATTGCGCCATCAAATAGCTCCTGCTAAACTGGCTTAACCTATGACATGATTGTGTTTGTCTGACCTTTGACGTGTCATATGATCCATATATTGCCCTACATACATATGTTTTTAGGATTCTTTTTAAACAGGACCCCAAAATAACGTTAGCAGGCAAATGTGAAAAATGCATAAAAATAAGAGGATGGACGAAGAACGAAATGCATATAATTTCCTGACAATCATTTATTGTGGTTCAGTTTCCCTAAATGCAGAATGTGGTAATTTAGCTCCTAGTTCCCAAACCAGGATATTTGCCTCTGTTTTTCTGGTACAGCCATACTATTATATTAAAATCCCTGAACCATCAGACTTTACTGGCAGCCTCAAGATATACAGTACAGCAGTTCTAATAGATATCAACTCTGCTGTTTCCTATGCACATTTGAAATGACTATACCTCAGATTAACTTAAATGTCTTAAAGACAGAGGAACTTTTGATAGAAACCACCTGTTTGAATGTATTCGGGTCTTGCATTGGGTTGTATTTCATAACATGCTTACATATTATAGTTATATTTACAACATGTTATAAATCTTATAAGTCATATCAGTAAGATGTATGTTTATATTTATAAGTTTAAATATGCACCTAAATAATTCCAAATTATATATAAACTGATAGATAGATAGATAAATAGATAGATAGACATACAGACAATAATGTTGCAATATATGTAAACAGCATTGGGTGGGCCGGTATTTAAACTAATTTAAGCAGAGAAAATTATATCATACCAAAAATAAACAAAAGCCTATAGGCGGCGGTAGCCTACCAGAGAGGGGAAACATTCCACAGGAAGTGGCTGAAATGGCTGGAATGCTTACTGGACAAAACAATATAGCTATGGTACTTTTGAGTTAAAGCTGCTTTGATTTCTACTAAAACTGGCCTTTACCCAGCGAAACGCTAAGCTTCTCAGGAAGTTTGTGGCATCCTGAAATCAGATAGCTTTAATGTCAATATAAGTATTGCAGAAGTTTTCCTTTCAGGACTTTCTTGGCAATGAAATATGAAATATGACACTTAGTTTGCAGTCTTGCAAGAAATACTGCTCAATATTAACAACTCATGAGCTTCCTTAACATACTTTTAACAATTCCTACAAGTCAGAGGCAGGAGCTCTAAAGGCTGTAGGCCAAAGGGATTCTGGGTCTCAGAGTGCTGGCTGATAATCTTGTTTTGTTTTGTCAATGAAACAAAATCGGACCCGTTTCACTTTGGGTTTGAAATCCTAAAACTAAAATCCATTCCAAATTCAACACAGTAGCCTTTGTTTCAGCATTTTTCTGAATAAAATATACTTCATTCGAGCATGTGAGGGCTGTGAATTAAGCTGATTTTACCCTGGTGACAAATGAATGCATACACACAAGTGATAACAAGAGCTAGAAATACAATTCATATTAAATCAAGACATGCACGCCTCTTTCAGAAGTTACGTACTTCTCCACTTCAGGATACTCCTTAGTGTTGTGTCTCACAAGATAGCATTGCCATGTTCTGTGTTATCTAAGATGAAATTAGGGTGTAGCATTTCCAAGACTTTCTACATGTATAATCACTCACATACAGATCCTCTGCTATTTTAGCATATTTATGTGTCCAATAATATGCAACACCAGCAAACATAATGAGTTATTAATTTAATAATTACACTTATTAGTTCTTAAAGTCTTTTTATTTAACCATAACCTTAAATAAGGAAAAAACTAAAATCCTATAACATAAAATATTTTCGTAAAACCTTATCTAAAAAAACAAAACAACAACAAAAAAAACAGAAATCAATACAGAAGCTGTAACAATTTACAGTAAAGGTACATTTGCTATCATTAATTTTAAATTGTAAGTTAGTGCATTTGGTTTAATAACCTAAAAATGAAATTTTTTTAGTGTTTATTAATCTTGGAAAATATTCTACATATCAATTTAAATCAGTGCCTCGTAAATGCTTAATGTTCTTTGTTAGTTTTTGATAACGAATGCAGCAACTAATGTTAATAAACTGAGCATTATTGTAAATACAAAAATAAAATATAATGTATCATTAAAATATGCATTTTTGTATTTAAAATGTGAAAGAATAAAAAAATAGGATCTCTAAATGGTTTTAAACTTGCCTCCATGTTTTATTGTCTACTGGATATGTTGTGTCCATACTTTCATACATTCTCATGAATCTCTGTATAACTGGGTCACAGCAGTTTGAATGAGAACTGTCCCGCAGAGAGCAGTCACCCCCACCCCCACCCCCTCACTCTGTGACATGCATTCCTCGTGTTTCCCTCCATATTCTTTCTTTTCTTCGAGCACATTTGCACATGTGCAGGGGCAAAGCAGCAAGACACAGACCAGTTCAGTCATCATCTCTGTTCCTGTATTCTGTTTTAAGAAGTCAAGTGGTACATACACACATATATATATATATATATATATAGCACTTGACTTCTTAAAATAGAATACATGTACATGCATATATACACTGAAAAAATATTCTAAACTTAAGGTCTTTGCAAACAATTTTAGTTACACAGAATAAACAAATTTAGCTGAAAGTTGGTCAACATTTGTTTAAATATAGCTAAAATAATTTTTCAACCAATTAAGACTACTTAAAAAAATAGTAGGACTACATAAATATACTACACTGAAAAAAAAATCATTCATGTATTTTTAATGTGGATTAAATAAATCAATTAACTTGTATTCAGATGGTGCATTATGATGCTAACAATCTAAAAAAAATGTACAGAATGTAAACCTTAAATCTTCGAAAGTCAAATGTGATCAAATCAGATATAGATAATCAAGCTGGCCACCGGATGGCCTCTCTTTTTTCAACACCTGGAGAGGAAACAAAAACTAAAATCTTAACAGTTTTTGTATAAAGTAAATATTATCTATTGTAAATTATAATTAGGAGCTGCAATATGCAACGCCCACAAGGCGGCGCTATTTCAACGCAAATTGCTGCATACTTATCCAAAACCTACATTGCTAAACTTACAGATGTTTAAAGTTTATATAAGCTACTAAAAACAAACTATATCCACATATTAATATTGCATTACTTTATTCCAGGTGGTTTAAATATTACTAGTCACCTACTGTAGTTCATCTGTGTTGAGAATCCTTATGTAAAAATTTCCAAATAAAATTAGATTAAAATCAGCCAAGCAACCGTAAATGTGATCACACAATAGAGAAACCCCTCCTCCCCCAAACATATACACTTGCATAAATGTGCAGCGAACAGACATAAATATCAAGTCAGACTTTTCATGAGGTGCCAATATTATTTAATGCCATTTTATAAGACAACTAAGACATAAATATATACATTTGTGCATTTTTAATTTCATAAAAAGCCATACAAATGGAGAGGCACTGAAAAATCACAGACACAAGTGTAACTAAAAGCAAGCTGACACTATTTTTTGTATTTTCTCTTTCTTGAGAGTCTTTGGCTGATCTTAGAAGAGTCAATAAGGCAGTCAGTGTTCTCTGATTGAGTGAAGGCGCTACTGGTGCAGGAAGTCATCGCTGAGCAGTCTACACTTTCCAAAGTCCCCACCACCGCAGGATCAGCAAGGCCACTGGAGAACCATTTATGTAATAATTACTGAAGATGTGGGAGAACGTGAAGGCCTATGCACATTAGATATGTTTAGCAAACAATATTGGAACTGTACCAGTTGCTTGTTTTTGAAACATCAGATGGTCCAGGTTCATCAGTGCCTGTAAGCAAAGAACTGAATGTAATAAAAGGCCTCATCTGTCAAGCTTTATTGGCATAAACACCAGAAATGACAGAAAGATTACACACCAGTTTGTCTCCGTTCTGTCTGTTCCAGAGCAGAAAGTAGACCGTTTTCCTGCAAAAGTAGTATGTTGACACTTGATACAAACACAACACCTCTCAGAGGATGTTTAAACATAAAGCTACCTGATAGTCTTTCTTTTCGAAGCACGAATCAACATGTTCTTGATACTTCTGGAGTGGAAACAATCCCTGACACATGTAACACTTGTCCATCTGTGTTGATCTGCAAAGAAAATACAACTTAAAATGCGTCACTTTTATGACACCACTATTTTAATTTATTTGCCATGTTTAATGCTCTTTCGGTGTTTGAACGTTTGTTGTACCTACTTGCCAGATTGCAGAGTTTCACCAGAAATCCTTTTGGTCCTTTTCCGTCGGACAACAACTGCAATAAAATCAAATATTTCACTTCACAAATTTCTTGACCTATTGCACAATGTATATTATTTAAACGCTGAATTCAACTCTATTCTTCTCTATCTATTTGCATGTTAAAAAGTGTAATTAGAGAGCTAACCTTGTGACTGCTCTTCCTGGTCGCCATCACAGTAAGCTGCGTGATCCTGGACCTCGCTGAAAGGGTAGAGTTTGGAGCACATGGGGCATTCCACCTCCTGACTGTGAAGAGGAGATGGCTCTTGTTCCATCATATCCTCCTCTACAGCAGGAGCACCTACTCCCTCCTCGACCTCCATCACCTCACTGTCAGCGCGAGACGGGGGCTGTGAATTAGCGAAGCTCAATTAAAAATGATAAAGTGAAATTCATTTAGATCCTGTCTGAAAAGTCTGTATGTTCTGTTGTATGAGGTTTCTTTGTGGCATACAGTTGTATGGTGCTACTGTACCTGAGCCGGACTGGTCACCATTAGTTCTGGTGTGCTGTTTTGAGTCAGCTGAGTCTCTGTATGAAGAACTAGCAATTAAATTACATTTATACCAAAGGAGTAAGTTTCATTATCTGAAGGGCTGAAAACTTCAGTCACATACCTGGACAAATGATCTCATCCTCTTCACAATGCTCATGATTCTGGGCCTCTTCTTCTTCCTGCTCAGCTGAACACTGTATTTGAGTTTCATCTGAAGTGGCCCATGTAGCACTTTTCCTGTCAAGGAGATATGTTAGGACAGATTTATAATACTGTTGTGGAGCTATGTGTCCTTTCTAAAGCTATATATGGAAATATTGTGCCAGATTTTTCTCCCGCTATCATTTTATTTTCAAGATCTTTCTTTTTTTTTTTTTGCAGGATTCTTTGATTGAAAATCTTTGAAGTGGATTAAAACCTTTTATCACAGTTGTTGTCTTAGGACAACATTGGTAAATTTCTTTTTGATCCACTTCAAATTTTGACTACTGTAAATATATATGTATGTATGTATGTAGCACTGATAGCAGCAAACTTGATGTTTCTGACATAAGCACGTCACCCAATTCTTTACCGTAACTTAAGTTTTAAAAACCTACTTTGACGGAAATCTAAACACCAGAGCAATTTCCAATCATTTATTTATTTATTTTGAATTATTTATCTTTTATTGGAACTTCATCTAAGAGTTACGGGAACAAGACACCTAAAAGGTTACCTGAAAGGTTTTTTTAAAGCGGCAGTTACAGGCTCCTCGTGGCTGAGGAAAGGGTTTTTTTCCTGTTGAGAAAACAAACAAGCTATCAGTAACAGGTGCAGCAACATTCTTAACAACATTTTGTCTATATTTCGGTATATAAAATAAATGGAGCGTCATCTTGTGGTTGATGATGGTATTACAAGTAAAAAGACCCTATATCCTTCTGAGACCCATTTATACTCGCCCCCCCATACATACCCAATGAGGTTAGAGTGATGTCAAGAACAGAATACGAACCACTTGCTCATCTTTCATCTCTGGAGATGACAAAACTACGTATGTTTCACTCTGTCCGCCCTGAGCATCCTCCTGTGACCCCACCACAGACTCCTCCTTGGCTTCGTTCTTCTCTTCTACTTTTGTTCTGTTATTTTCTTTCTCTGCCTCTACTTCACTCTCCTCCTCATCCTCTGACAGCTGAGGAGCTCTGTGGCGCTTCCATCTCCTTGCACCAAACGGCCTCTCTGAGCCAGGAAGCACCTTTAAAAAAAGAAAAACTATCTTTGAGCAATATTAAAATATTGTATTAAAAAAAAAAGACTAGCGTGGTTTTGGCAGCTGTAAGTGTGTCACATAATTCATCTTCATGAGAAAAGCTGGTAGGTTTGTGTTCCTACATCCCTGATCGTAACTAAAAATGATGTTTTGACTGAATGAATGAATGCAGCTGTTGTCACTCACTGGCAGGCCCCAGTCCGCTTTGTGCAGCAGCTCTCGCTGGGTCTCCTTTAGGCTCTTCTCATACACCTCCATTTGACACATGATCACACGTGTGTACTCATCCGGGTTTTGCCCCATGGGGCAGAAAGGCACTCCCCAGTAGTAGGAGATTTTTTCCACTGAAGAAAGTGGAGATTTACATTCAGAGGATTTGAAATCCACACCCTTGGATGCTTTTGAGTCCTCTTCCAGGACAGACTTTGACATTTGTGTGTCTTGTGTAGAAGAACAGTGAGTGACGGTAGTTGGAGAGGTGCAGGACTGGGTTGGAGAAATCTCAGTCTCGACAGGCTTTAAAATCTTGTCCTTGCACAACACTGGGCTGGGGGACAGAACCTGCAAAAGACCACATTTTCTAATTAAGAACCATATTCTGGTTAAACCTTGCTGTTAACATGTTCTACAGCTATTCAAATTATTCCTGTATACATGTAACAAGCATATTCCAAATAAACATGAACTTTTTGAACATGAACATACTTTTTCCTGTTTCTATCTAATATCACAAAAAAAATATTTTTTGTGTGGACGTACACAGATATACACGAATGAATAAATGAATGAACTATGGCTGCCATCCTGACCCAAAATTCTGAGTAGAGGCATATGCCAGATGTTGTTTTCAAGTTCTAGAAACTATAACATTACCTTAATCTGGTTATAGTATTATAGTAATAAAGGGCTTACATTATAAGAATATTACCAAATAATCTGAATGTCTAATACCCCTTTGTTCAACTGACTAGCCATTAAACAAGCAGATATTTTTAACATACAATCTACTAACTATAAAAGTACAGCACCTACCTCTTCACTGGCATCATCATCATCATCATCAGTTAAATGCAAGACCATGTGACTAGTAAAGTCATTCAAAGACTGGGTGCTTGGAGCAGTTTCTGCAGTGTAAAACAATGAAATGATTATGGCTAATTCAAGGTTTCTGTACAAAAATCACATATGCAACTATATATGTCTGTTTTTTTGAAATGTGTTTATGATGTTTTTGAAAAAAGTCTTTTTCTGATGAATAGAAAGTTACAGAACAGCACAAATCTCTTTACTGTCACTTTTGACCAATTTAATGCATCCTTGCTAAACAAAATTATGCAAATTATGCATTTCTTAAAATAATAATGGCCTGGTTGAATTTGAATTTGTATGGAACCATCGCACAGAGAACCCAATACCTTGACAGGCCCTGTCGGCAGGAACCAAACTCGCTCTGTGTGGTACCAAATACTGCAAAACACTGCTCAGTCTTGCAGCAACAGTGGGTTAACCACACACGCAATTTCAAGCATTAAATAGATGCCTTTCTATTGCCAGAATTCGAACACAAATTGCCTTGATTCTTCACTAAACACAGAAGTATTTAGTTTGATACAACTATATGGCCTTAAATAACTTGTGCACATGCATACCACTTGGAAATTAAGTATGCATGCTTATTTATATTTGTGCAGCGGCATCAGACAAAGATGATTATTTCAAAACTACAAACTTTTAGTTCTGGACCGTATGGCTCTGAGTAAATAGTGCAAACGAGAAGAATAGTGCAAGAAATGGCATACCGGTGTCAGGTTTTCCATTCTCACCCTGAGTGGTCCGATCCTCCACTTGCTTTAAAATAGGGGTTTTCTGTTAAAATGTCCACACAATAGAGTTAATAGACTTCTACAAATACAAATGACTTATAATACAGTTCTCTGAGGAATACGCACTACCATTCAAATGTTAAGGGGTTATACTTTTTTTGAATGCTTTCGAAAGGAAGTCTTATTATTGATTGACTGTAAAACAGTAACATTTTTAAATATTTACACTTTAATATAAATGTTCAAGATAGTTAAAAATGACAGCATTTATTTAAAAAAGATTTTTCTGCAACAATATAAATGTCTTTTTGATCCTTGATGAATATATACACAGTCCAAACAAACCCCCAAACATTTGAACAATAGTGTAACCACTAAACCTGTCATTCTAAGATGTCCCACTTACACTTGCTACAGTGACATCTTCACTGCTGTTTTTAGGCACACATTTGGGGCTTGATCTTCTAGAAGGTGAAAGGCACGTTTCCGGACATGTGCTCAAACCTTGGCTTACTTGTGTTGGTAAATCAGTATCTCCATCAGATATTTGAGTATCGTCTTCACTCGCATTAGTATTTTTACAGGAGTCTTTGTCCTCTAGCAATTCAATTTTTTGTTTCAAGTCTTTCTGAGTAAAGACTGGGCATTTGGAAAAAACTGAACCTTTTTGCTTGGGGGATGTAGCAGCAGCGCTGTCCTGTGTGTGAAAATCGGAGTCTGTGCTTGCCGGGATGAGGTCCTGACTCAGTTTCTCTACACATACTACAGCCTGACGAGTGATGCTGCCGTGTCTAGTGAAGAGAGGGGATGTCTGGGACTGGGAATCTGAGACAGATATGAAGAGCTCCGGAGTGTTGCTGATGACTGTCTGTTTATCTGATGCCTTGTCCTAGGAATATGCATGAGCATAAGGGAAAAAGGGGAAGGTTAATAGTTTTGTAATTAATACTGTAATTAAGCCTGACCAAAAAATGCCCAATTTATTGAACTATTCACATCTTAAAAGATGTGCTTTTCTTTATTTTTTTAAGTATCATATTAAATACTTTTACAGCTCATATAGTGTAATAAAATGAGAATATGGAGCTCATACCACACACTTATTTTATTTGTCAATATACAATTTAGAAGTGTTGGGGGTGGGGGACATGACATGCAATCTGGTACAATCCTCAAAAGGCTGATGTTTCAAATGTAATATTTCCAATTTAATATGGTTTTACTCAAAATTATGCATGAATAATCCAGTAAACCCAAGTTGATTATCTTATATATTATTAACAATATAAGCTTTACTCTTAAATTTAACATCAGCAAAAAGGCGTGTCCCACAAACTGAAGGGGATCGTTTTAAAATGACAATATAATAAAAAGTTTAAACACTCAATCAGACAACAGGAGGCATAAGGTAGATTGTGTACAACAGACCAGCAAAGTTTACACAGGCCTTAGAAGCGTGCATATGAGATAGGGATAGGTGATAATGCAAATTATTTGCCTGCGATATTGAATGCGATATCGGATAGCTTGTCAGTGAAGTATGGCTCTGTGTATTAAATGCTGCTTCATTTGAAAGCAGGTGATTTACCGGCTTTACTGATGAGATGCACATGATACTCTCGATATATCGCCCAGCCCTAATATCAGGTTATTTATACATTTCACTGTCAAAATACAAAACAACCATTTTGTTAATAAAATGTAAAGTCGTTTCATAACAACTAACCTGAGTGGTAGCAGAAGGACTGGAGTCCCGAGCTGGAGAACTCCTACTTGAAATATGCGAGGAGGTCGCCTGTGATAGATCAGGCATTTCTGGAAGCGGACTAATCGTTTCCCTGTTATTCTCACCGTGTGTCTGATCTCGGCTGGGGTAAAACAGTTTTCGCCTCAAGCGTGATATCTCATTTGGTATATTCCGCTCTGGTTGATCTGTAGAGCTGGCTGCTTCATCTTGACCCTCCGATGCTTTTACAGTTCTTTCCTGCAGAAATACAAGCAGCAGTTTTGATTAATACCATCCCGCTCTTTGACTAGTCAAACTTATAAAACAAACATGTCAAATTTAAACTACACAAGTCAACGCTATTTGATGTTAGAGCCTTTCTGAAGATTCTGGGCATTTGGAGTTTACAGATTTCACTGTAAATCACATTCATGTTTTGGTATATGTATTTGTACACAGACCAAGTTATCTGCATCTCCTGCGCTCCATCAAGCCACTACCATAATAGCTCTCTGTCACCACTCAAATTTAAGCATTACTCAGATTAACTGTATAGCATGTGTGTAAGACTCTAATACAATTATAAAGTAATTATTTCATCATTAATAATCGTTCAGTGAGTAAAACTGTGTCTCTGGTATTATAGGCTATACAACATTGTTATATTATTTTCAAAATAATTTTAAATTAATGTCCCTGGACCAGTAGGATACTCATTTAATAAATTAGCAGTGGTTGGGACAAATTTGAAGCATTAATAAATATGCAATCTAGTCCTGTTTAGATTAAATAAGCCTGCTCCTGACCAGGTTTAAGCTTACGGACCTGTTGCTATGACAGCAAGTCTAGGATAAGCTTCGAAGAACCAAATTATCCAAGATCACGAGAAATCCAGCTCCAACTGAGTTAGTTACGTATGAAGACAGGGTCCCTAAAGTTTAGCTATGTAAGATCCTCAAACGTTTAGTTTATGACGTTCGTTTTTTTTATTCCAGTTACAAATGACAAACGTGTTTAGTGTTTTAAAATCTGTTCCAATTTGAACATTTAAATTTTATGAGATCAAATGTTTCACCAACATTAAGACTTTCTGCGATGGCTTTTTGTATGTTGCAGTCTTCCTGCTGTTGTTTCTGGGCAGCACTGTTTGCTTCCTGAGCGCTAAGTTTCATAGCCAGGTCCATCATTTCTTCTTCTGTCATGTCTGAAATCACAAGCAGAACAACACAAACAAGTATTAATCAAATCCATACCTATTTTTTTCATCAGAATTAATTATATGTTTTAAAGTTGGTACCTCGTAGTTGAGACTGATTCTCCCTTCGCTTCCACCGGGTTGTCCGAGAGGACCGTTTAAATGAGCTATCTTCCTCCTGAGGATAAAATGGACTAATTTAAAATTTATTTTTCAATGG
>JAUMHR010000081.1:8353624-8364193 GCA_032361145.1 Enteromius fasciolatus
TGCTGTTTCTGAGGCAAAACTAAGAAATACAGAGGAATTGTCAAATCATCCGTGGCTGGAATACCTGTTTACAAGTGTCAGAAGTGGGTTAACTCCATGCAGCACAGAATTATTTGAAGTATTAGAAGTAAATATTTGAGTTTGTATTGAAAAAGGCAGACACAATATCATTTTTTTCCGTCATTTTCTGTAAAGTAATTAAAATATTGATTGTTTTTCTTCATGTTTTGATTTAAAAATATATTGTGCACTGTTCCTAATAAATGGACATAAAAATATTATAAGAATTCTGAGCTTTACTCAGGTTTTAAAAACACTGCTGCTATTTTGAACGCAACTGTATATACTGCTGTCTGTGAATATTAAAGTGACAAAAAAACATTTGAGCTGAAGTGGCTACAGTGATCTGTTGCACAAAAATTAAACTGCATCAAAACCGTATTTACTGTGTACTGTTTTTTTTTTTTTTTTTTGAGCTGAGATGTTTTTGTAACAAAAGCTTATTGCACATCATCAGAAAACAAACTAAAAATGGATCTTTTTGTCTGTTGATTCATCAAAGATCTGTGTCAGCAAATGTGGTTACTATGTTTTTGTTGCACTTTTTATCAGCCTCCACACTGAAGGGCTACCCATGTACTGTGTGCAATATTGAACTGAACTCCGTGGAGCAGTACCAGGCCCACATCAGCGGTTCCAAACACAAGAACCAGTAAGTAACTTGTGCTGCCTTGAAAAAATTGCCTCCTCTTATTTGGTCGATTAATACCTTATTCCCCCATTTGACAGCGTCAAACTCAAGAAAGGGCCAAATGCATTTCCCGGCCCCCCTGAGAACTACCAGCCCGATTTCCAGTATCCACCCAACCAAGAAGGTCCAGAGGATGCAGGTGACTGGGACAGCTTCAACGACGGCTATGAGTGAGAAGATGCTGTCAGACTCTGCTTCACTCTTCTCATTTGTGACAAGCTTCCTCTGTTTAGGCACAGGTCAATGTGTGTCTGCACTGTGCATCTCCTAAGGCCAGCTTTTTACCACACTACATCTCTTCCTGTCTATTCTTGTCGCTCTCACACTCAGTTGAGGGACCACAATAAACTTCCAGAGCTTACCCCCTATCCCCCTCCCCCCCGCTCCAAAACCGAAGTCAAGGAGGCAACTTAAGAGTGCTGCTTTTCTCCAGTATTAGGATTGTTCATTAGCGATACGTGTTTGTTTGGTTTACAAAAATGAATTTCCACCATCTCCACGTACAGATGCAGGCCTTGAAGGTGGTTGGGGGGGATGTATTGCCTATTTGTTTGATATTCTTACTCCTACTTGTTGCTTATTATTTTAAACTCCTCAAGCTCCATGTTTTGTTAAATGAATGTCTGTGAAGTTCCAAACTGTTGAATTTGATAGTGTGCAATGTTTGGAAAGATTGGGCTTAGAGTGCTTTATTTCTTACTTTTCTTATGTCAACTTTTGAAAAAAAAAAAAAACAAAGAAATAATTTTAAGCGATTTAGGCTTTTATTTCTCATGGCTTCATTCCATTTCCATGTAAACGTAAATCTTTAAGTAGGAAGTGTACTGTAATTTCATACGCTTACTAGAGATTTAAGTAAAGGTAAATTGGTGCTTCAGTTCTAACATCCAAACTGAACTTGTGCTAGTTATTTAATCTGTCCATCCATAGGAAATTAGGTAATTTATTTATTTAGTTTACATTTAGGTTTTCATCTTGACATTGTCACACCATAGATTCTTACAGTATATTCTGGTGTAACTGTTTTACGATGTCAAACTAGTACTAAAAGCTGATTAGTCATAAATGTACTTGTAAGTTGAAAGCCTCTGTTCAGGATTAATGTGAAAACGCTCTGATTATAAAGCAAAAATGCGAAGTATGACGCGAAAATGCAACAAGTTTTCAATGACTGTTGAGCATATGTGTAATGTATGGCTTGCATTGTTTATTTTGGCAATGTACATTGCAGATTGTTCTGATGCTGACGAGGGACTGATGCTAATGCTAAGATGTAAAATCGGCAATAGTTCAATTAGTGCTTAGAACCATCATGAAATAAGCTTACAAATTATTCAGTTTAAGAGTGTTTATTAGGGGCAGTTTTTTTTTTAAGTCATTGTGAAAGACTGAAGCGTGACCATGAATCTTTGTTTGTTCTTAAACTGAAAAGTCCTAGTTTCTGCTCTGTTAAGAAAGATGTGTGTTGGGATTTGATACAAGTTCATCAAAATCTGTTAATGAACCCGGTAGCAGTCACCTTAAGGACTACTGTAAGTACAGTATTGCTTAGTTTGGGAGCCTGAAATGTTATATTGACAACGTTAAAGGCTTCTAAGCAGCACAACAGCAATCATGTGCTGGATTAAGGCCTTCAAACTTGGTAGCATATATGTTTTGTTGTCATTTTGCTTTTATCGGTCAATTTCGTTTCATCAGACAGTGTGAGCCTAAAGAGATGTAAGTTACTTTTCATCCAGTAAAATGTTTTGAGAAAAAAAAACGTATTTCAGACTGGTTTAATGAACATGCATGCAATCACACAGAAAAAAACTTTAAAAAAGTGCTGCTAAAAAAATTAAGGAAAAATCACCTGACACTGAAAGTCTTAGAGTGGCTGTACTGCTTCTATATTTAAAAAGAGATGCATAACTGAATAGGGCATTCATTTCATAATATAATGTTCACTATTTTCCATCCACTTCCTGGTCTTTTTAATTGCCCTCCTCATCCTGTTTTTGCTACTGCACCTTTAAGAGTTCTGTTTATAAATTAGTCCTCTTTTGATTGGTCAATGCTGATTACTGAATTCTTACTATTTTTAATGTGTGTACACAGCCCTAACTTCTGAACCATATATATATCTATGTCTATGTTTTGAACGACCGTTTGAACATATTTTCTAAGTTTATATATAAATAAGCAAATACTGGTGGGATCATTATTGAATTGTTTCTGACATGTTGCATGTTTCACAACCATTTTTTAAACCCTTAAAGATGCAGTATGGCTTTTATTTTATTTTATTTTATTTTTTAAACAACCACAATGTTGCCAGAGTTAATAGATTTGTTGACAAACGTGTCAGTAAAATATTAATGATTAAATCCTACAAAATGAAGTGTTTGCTTATTTAGATCCAGATGGTTTTTCCCCCAACATGTCTTCATACAAGGGTGCATAGATTCAGATCCCGTCCTCTAGATGGCGTACTTTGCACACTATCCCCGTTCTTGATCACTAGTTTTGGTGAATGAAAGACAATAACATTTTCTTGTGTTCTCTAAAAAACCTTTTTTTTTGTTTCATAGCATCGCTAGAACTATACAACATCTGCAAATCTAGGTTCATAGAATTCCCTATGTCTTTTGTCAATGTTATTCAACCTGTGCCACTCTTACTGAAACATAGATGGTAAATCAACTCAGTTGCCTCAACGCCTTTATAGCTGCTAACAGCACTATATCCAGTTTCTATATCCCTCATGTACTGTAAAAATTAATGTTGCTCGTTTTTTGCCAGGTATTTCCATTCATAAAAAGGCAGTGGGGAGGAAAGTTGCCTATTTTCATTGATAAGATCTATTTACTCAAAGGGGGAGGTATCTGGTGATTTCCATTCACTGAGAGCGAGGGGTACTGCCCCTCCGGTGAGGCGCCATAGTGTGTAAACAACCCAGTTCTACATACTACCCAGCATGCTGTAACATAGGTTCCCCTGTGCTGCGTGAGCCCAACAAACTCCACCCACCATCATTTAAAGCTTTTCCGTATGCATATTCACTCCAGAGATATTGGCACCATGTTGGGTTTAGCACTCCTGTGAAATGCAGTTATTTACAAGGATGACAGATGAATCTCTACAAATTTTCCTCAACAAAGACGTTTAGAGTTACCTGGACCAGGATTGTTTGGAGCTGGCTGTAGTGCAGTGTGCTGTAACTTTAATGGTTATAGTCTGTAGTTTCATAGTTTGACCCCTACATTTCATCCAAAATGAGGCCCAGGGAGCTTTGGGTCATGTTGAGTGTAACTTGATGAATGAGTGCTGGACTTTGGCAGACCCATTCAAGTTTACACTCGCATTTCCAAACATGCCCTTGTGTATTGAATGGCCACATGGACACTTGTTTGAACTGAGCGCTGTTTGCTGAACCCCTCTTCTGGGTTGTGTAGTCACCGTTTATTTGCTGTGAGTTTTGTGGCCTGCATGGAAAAGACCTAATGCAAACGGTCCTGTTTCTCTTTATATTATTATTATTATTATTATTATATTTTTTTCTCTCCTTAGGCAAGTCTCCTTAATTAATCACAGCATATTGAAATGACAAATGTTTTGAATTCCATTTTTTTTATGGTAAATTAATGAATAAATGTGCGAATGAGGCATGATGTAATTGAATATGTACTGATTTGCACACATTTTCAGAACAGAAATCTGAACGGCGGTTCTTAACTGGTTCTTATGTCATCATTTTGGCATATTAGATATTTAGTCAGCGCTAATGATATATTTTCAAATTGTATTGTAAAAGTGTATGTGAGTGCTAATGAAATGGTGATTTCTAGTTCTGTGCACGATAAAAGCCTATATATATATATATATGTTTAAAGATATGAATTATAAATGGAATCTTCCTTTATGAAATAAATAAAGTTCAATTAAATAAATACTTTAAAAGCCTTTAAGTAGAAATTTGCTCAAGAATATGACCTCAAAATTAAAAATTTTAAAATTTATTTTATTTTGTTTGTCTTTTGGGGGGTTTGTCAGGTCACTTGACAAATTGTGTATCTTCCACTGGATTTTTAAATTATTTTTATTTTTTGTAGCGTTGATAAGTAAAAGACATATTTTTTATTTATTTACTTATTTTAAAGAAGTGTCCCTTTATGAGAATACTTACCAGATTGCTTTATGTATTACATACAAGCCTCTAGAGCTTTTGTTTTTTCTGGAGTGTTAATGTTAAGCAAAAATCCCAAAATGGTTTAACTCTGATGGATGGTATACAGTATGTGTGTTTGGGTGTATGGACAGTCAGGATTCAGGAAATAGGGGTTGGGGGTTTGCTCATGGGTGAAGAGAGAAAGTGTTGTTGAGGGGCATGTGGGCGGCAGGAGGCTGTATTCTCTGTTTTGCCTGTCACAGTTTCAGGGGGTTATTGTCTGGGATGGAGACATCCGGAGGTCAATGCCTCAAACCCTGTGTGAGGCAGGGAACAAAACAGCCCTGTATAAGAACAGACCAAATGGGAATCACAGGTGG
Source organism: Enteromius fasciolatus (assembly GCA_032361145.1). Classification (NCBI taxonomy): domain Eukaryota; kingdom Metazoa; phylum Chordata; class Actinopteri; order Cypriniformes; family Cyprinidae; genus Enteromius; species Enteromius fasciolatus. Next base: position 8,358,903 of record JAUMHR010000081.1, read on the forward strand.
CAGGAATGGGCTACATCTATATGGAAATGAGCTCACTGTTCTCAGCGTCCCTCTGCAGCCACAGCTAATTTGCTTGATGCGCTGCTGGCCTCTTATTTTCACATGGGAGGTGAGCTGTTGGGTGGATCTCACAAACCGTCCATGCAGTTCCAGCAATATTTTGTGTAATTGCTATTTTCTGAATGTTAATTCTCCTTACTGTAATTTAACTTTTAAAAACGTACTTGCATAGCATAAATGAATGCCAAATTGCAAATGCTAATATGCATACCTTAAGACCTTTACCTAACACCTATAAAATAAGATTTTTGTCAAAATGATGACTTCTCCATAATTCTCATTAAATATATGAATAAATAATGGATAATTCTTTGGATAAAACTTTCCAATAAGAACTCATTTCAGAGACACATTAGAAAGGAAATGAGCACAGCTGTTGGCTCACATTTTTCACTCTGGATGAGCAAAAGCTTAGTTTTAGCCACAGAAAGGGTTGAGCCTTTCTCCTGAGGTTTTGCAATAATTTTCAAGTGTTTATCCTCCAGAAACAAACAGCCCATAAGATATTTTCTTTATATGCTCAAACATATTATATCAAAAAAACAAAACATGATTTCAGTGCAGTCATGTTTCCAAGAGTTTACACCACTAGACGTTCATGGGCAGTTACAAAAAGACTGTTTCATAATGTCAAATCGGATGTTTGCTTGACATAATCCAACAAACATGAGAGAATGTTGAACTGGTGATAAGAGAGGGTCAAACATTTGTTTGCCTAATGGCTGGGACTTTTAGGTTTTTGACTGCTTTAGCATGCAACTACAAACCATTAAAAAAAAAAAAAAAACAAGAACCCAGAAAGAATATGATACAAACTGTAGACAATTCTTAATTCTTAATATATAACAAATACATTGTTGTGAAATGTTTTGCTTGAAAAGTGTGCTTGTTCTTTCTTATAGTGTCCATGATAAAGAGAAGAGAAAATATTACAAAAACCTTTGTTTGAATAATGTACATCCTTTATGAAAACATGTACATATCTTACCCAGTTTAAAAAGAGACCATAGCACACATAGGCACACAGTCACAAGGGTATGTTTTTGCATGTTAGCTATATCATTTTTTGGGCAGAGCTTTTTAAATAGTAATTTTGTCAAAATATATTTAAAAATGAATAAAAAATGAATATTATCAAATAACTTATTTTCAAGAATTTCATAGTTCTACTAAGACGTTTTTTTTATTATTAATATCAAAATAGTTGTACATCCTTAGAATTTCTGACCTTGTTCCCCTAAAAAAATATCAACATGAGTTTTAATTCGGAAATGAAAACAATATGTGTTTTTATAAAGGTGGATGAAAACATTAAGCAGGACAAAAAAGATCCTCACATCACTGAGGCTTAAAATAAATTCAACTTGGTTTCAAATTTTTGGCGCATAATGCAAAGACACTCACACACATTACCAGGATGATTCTAAATGAGATGCTATCAGCCACTGCAGTTACCTTCACACCACCCCAAAACAAACCCCTGTCTGCATCAGTCCCATAAAGAAAGCTGTACATGTCTGCATGCAACTCTCAAGTAGGATTAGTTCACCATGAGAGCTGAAAGAAAGACCCATGTACTCCATTTCCTGGCCTCTGAGACAAGTGCAGGTGGCTGAGGGGTTCAGATTACACCCCAATGAAAGTTTCCCCTGCCCTCTGGGCCCTCCTTCCCTTCTAGCCCCCCCTTTACCCACCAAACCAAACCTTTCCGTGATCTGAGAATTCCTGCAGACTACTCCTAATTCTTCTGACAGATGGACACACTTAATCTGCAGTGGTCAGGCTGGAAGTAAGTGCTACAACCTGTGAACAGGCAGCAAGGACAGCCACCTGTCAGGACCCCTGTCACATGATAGGCACCGTATGGCACAGCTTTTGAGGCATATTGTGCATAAATAAAATTAAGGTTTTTACACAAGTGTGTTACATCCCCTAGAAAAGCACAATTTTGAGTTACAAAGTTTTTTCTTCTGGGACCTATTCAATTCATACCAAAAAGAGAGTGTTTCCCACAGCATACCAACAGATGGATATCATTTTGATAGTTTAAGTGTCCAAAGAAGCAGAGACAGAGCGCTGCTCTATAGATCCCATCTAGACCAGACAACAGGTGAGCGGTTACGGTCAGCCAGCAAATCTTACTGATATTCTAACCTATTGAACTTTCCCAGAACAGGGTTCCTCTGTAGACGCACATTATTGCATTGCAGGACCTGTTCCTTGTGCTTTGATCCGGTCAATGTGAAGCAGATCTGTGGCTGTGGCCTTAACAGTGAGATAATAAAAGCAGGCTGGCCGGGAGAGAACTTGTCCGGGACAATGCTTCTCTTTCAGGCAGCTGGCATGGTGGATGCTTGTACAACAACTAGTAAAGTGACTTTCCAGCTTCAGCACCTTTTGCAAGCAAGAATGGAATTTCTGTTTAGAAAAGACCCTTACCTGCGTAACTAAGTGCCAAGGTGTTTCGAGTTTCTTCCAGGGTAACAGCCTTCATTTTACCGTGCTTTTGTATTAAATCCTTTAATGAAATTGTATAAAAGTTTAACATGAAGTTTAACAAATAAAGTGAGTTGGGGAGGGATTTTGGAACATGACTCAGGTCTGAATTAACCCTGGATTCCCCTATAAGGACCATTTCTGTTTTGATTGTAAGTGACCTACTATATATATATATAAAGCTATTCAGTCAGAAGATGTACCCATGCCTATATTACAGTGCCAGGACTCATCAGGCTCGCTGGGAAAGATTGGTCCCACAGAGTCCTGACATTAACCCCATTGAAAGTCTTTGTGTTGTGTTAGAGTCGACATTACACTGCCTGTCCAAAAAAATGTCACACACTGTAATATTTCATTGGACCACTTTTAGCTTTATTAACATTGATTAACACAATGCAATCACAATGCTTATTTCCATTAAGTGGTGCATTGATTTTTGGCCAAGAGCTTTTATTGACAATGAGAGAGTTGAAGCACTTTGCTAAGTCGACTCCAGCACATCCCAATGACTTTCAATAGGGTTTATGTCAGGAAGCTGTGGTGACCAATTCATGTGTGAAAATCATTCCTCGTGTTCACTGAACCGCTATTTCACAATTCAGGCCTGGTTAATCTTGACCATGTCAACACTGAATATGCACATGGGTACGTCTTCCTACATAGTTTTTTAAGAAATGAAAAGGTATTATGCATCAGTTTGCATTAAAAATTGTTGCCAAACATCCAATATGCCAGAAATATATTAATCACGGCAATAATGCAATAATCCAACCCCAGTAAGTGTTTAATCATTTAAAATAGCAAAAGTATAGAAGTTATATTTGTTTGCAGGGGAATGTGCTAAGGAAATAGGGAGCAGTTAACACTGCATAGGGACCCTATTAATAGGGAAAGAGCTTCAGATGCCTTGTGGGTGAAAAATGTTCTGCTGACCTACTGAAACGCAGGAAATAAACAGTTTGGCATCAACAAGGTAAGAAGAGTGAACAAATTATGAGTGTGTGAAAACCACACATGCACAAACAATTGCAAATGTTTGTTATTTTGTCCATTGTAGCGTTACTACAAGTCGTACAAGTATACTACAAATATAAGACATTTGGTGTCTCAGTATTTTTCTAATTACAATAATTTTAATAATTTTAAGTGATGCTAAAACATCTCAATATCAATTTGATATTTCAGCGGCCTCAAACGGCTTATTCAAAAACACTTTATCTGAATTCTTTACTTTGGTAAAATCTAAAACTCCTAGTAAATCTGTATTTCCTGCATTCTCTTGGAAACTTTCTGAGCTTGAACTCGAGGGCCAAAATGTACTTGTTGCTGTATAAGCTGGATGTTGCACTCAAATTGCGCTTTTGTTCTGGAGGATAGGGTGAAACAAAAGGCTCAGCTTAGGCTTTTGGGTTTTAGCCTTCCTTCAGACTTGTGTAGGAAGGATCTTTCGCTTTTCTGCTTATAATAAGTGACTTCTCCTGTTCCACACATACAATGGTCACTCTGTTGGGCCCTTTTTAAAGGCGTTGAGCCTGTACGGTTCGGCAGCCCTCCCCGGCGTTTGCTTAGCCACCCAAATGGCAGGCACAAGGCAAACAGAGCCAGCCTCCACTGCAGCCTTTCAGTGCTCCGTCCTGCCTCTAAGAGGCTTATGTCCTCACCCACGGGTGGTAGGAAGCACGGGATGAATGGATGAAGGAGGGAGGGGCAGGAAGGATGAAGGTATCTGCCCAATCAGCCGTTACTGCTGAGATCAGAGGAGCTGAGGAGTGACCGGTGAAGTGAGAATGAGTATTGCTGTCGTACCTCTCCGTTAAGATTCAAAACTTCCCTCTGTGAGCTATTTGGTCAACTTTCAAAGAAGAGATGAGGAAATAGCAGAATGCTGGTGATGTCATGCTTAACATTTTTAAAAGAATCTCCTTGGTGCTCTTTCTGTACTCTAGGTGCTTTGGCACCGCAGAAGGATCCATAATTATTTGCTAATCTGGGAGGAAATGCTGTTTGCATGAGAACATTGAGACAGAGGTGAAGGATGGGTCTATTAAATAAGACCCCATTCAGTGAATGAATGAAAATAGAGGGATGAATAGTTCCTTACACCGATGAATACAAGCGTATTGCATTGCACAAAGGCAGACCACAGGGACCTTTCTTTGAAATCAGGAGTTAATCTGGAAAATTCCTGGCAGCAGGCACCCGAAACACAAATCCTGATGCCTGGAGAATGGCACACTGGCACAACGTCAGCTAAAGGCCATTAACAAGGTTTTACGGACCCCATGCACTACCACTGCGGAAGAGATGAATGCAGCCAGCACGTATTCTGGGCCAGTTCCGCTTCTCAGGAGTGGCATGTTTGGAATGCTTGTTTTCGTCCTGTTTATTATTTATTCCAAAATGCTATTCACACATTCTGTCATTTGCATACACCTTTTTTTCATGAAATAAAACAATGCCTTGATATCGTAACAGAGCAAAAGCCACACTAAAAGAATGAATCCTTGAAAAGAAAACTTTATTAAATAATTCTTTAGGCAGAACTTTATTTTGAGGGGTTTGTTACACGTTGCATGTTCTTACTATCATAACAACAATACATTATGCATAATTAAATGCAAGTAACCATACGCCAAACTCTAACCATAGTAAGGAAATGTAGTTAACTAATATTATTCGGTACTTATAATTATAATTATACTGTTACAGGGACACCTTAAAATAAAGTGTAA
>JAUMHR010000081.1:8398683-8413948 GCA_032361145.1 Enteromius fasciolatus
AATCAGTAAAAACACCTACAATTCTCAAAGGTACAAACTTCAATTTCATATTTACATATAGATAGCATTGCTTATCTCGCTTTAATCCATCCATGACATTTCCACAGCCTGACCTGAACATTTTTTGACAGGTATCCGCATAACGGAGTTGACCAATGAAATCAGTTTTGGGGGTGGGGTTTATACTGTTTTAGGGGACAAAAAACACACATTTATTCTAGCCCATGTCTGGATAATATCCAACAATTTCACCATTTTCTAAGCATATTTTATTAAAAATCTCTTTGTCACGGAAATCTCCAGTTTGCTACCATGGGACGTTTTTTTTTTGCTTGTCTTAAATAGCAACAACAACCAAGGGAGAGGAGGGTGAAGTGTTAACTCCATGTATTAGAAACTTAATTAGGCTAATTAAGAAAATATTAACTATAATAATAATTAAATATAATAATTAAATAATAATTAAGAAAATGAAACAAGTTCTACCAATAAAATGGATATATGCTGACAGTTTGAACGCTTATATATAACAGTCAGTATTCACTCAGAATGATCTCTGTAGTGTGGCCTGCAGATACATCATCTATGAAAGAGCGATTGACTCCATCTAGTGGAGAGAATGACTCTTCATCCGATTCAACACATGGCAACATTTTGAAACTCTCTCTGAATCATAACCAAACACAAGGCAGGACGCAACCCTACTCAAGATGAGCTTAAGACATCATTCGTCACAGTCAGTTGGCTCAAGAGTAGCATGCAAAATATAATTTCCTCATCCACATGAAATCAAATTACAGGTCTAAACTTGAAATGTCGTTTTTGGTTTAAAACCAGGATTAAGCTCTGCCGTTTAAATTCCTCTGCCCAGAAGTGAACAGTTTGCTGTGCGTTTAGTTTCTGTAAGTCTTTGTGCTGCAAAACTGCAGTCTTTGTTTATACAGGATGTACAATAAAACATTGAGTGAGTGATTTATTTTCATTTCTCAACCACTCATGCCAATTCAAGCTATGTACACTGGTTTGTTTAAAAAGTTGAGTAAGAGAGGATGTGGAAAAGGAGGGAAGCAGTGAGAAAGATAGAAAGCAGGAGAGAGCTGTCACAAATGAAGACAGCTGTCAGCTGGGATGGCGAGGGTCAGGGGTTAAGGAGGAAAACAACGGGGGTGGAGAGTGGAATCTCAAACAACAGGAAAAAGCTTCTATGCAGACTCAGACATGCGGGCCTCCGGAACTCTCTTTGAGAGATGGTGACAACCAGTCACCTTCACCAGATCAGCTGCTCTGTGCTAGTAGGATAGTCTCTACTTACCATCATGAGGAGAAAGGTCCTAAATACCTCTTAACCTTTTCGGTAACATATACCTGTAGGAACTAGTCCACTGCACTAAGGAAGCACTGATGTGGGAAATCATAAAGTGTAAAATATATCAGTACGATGCTGTAAACCTCATTGACATGCACGAGCAAATGCAAATCTATATCAAGTGGGATGCAGAAAGATTCAGGTTTTTTTTGTTGGATTGTGCTGCCCCCTGTCAAATAACATTTGTTACTACATTGATAGTTTGTGGACATTTTAAATAGGCCGTCAATTAAGTATTACAGTTACACAGAGCAAATTATGCTTTTCTCGAATAGTTATATTTTCTTAAAATTAACCTAATGAAATACTAATTTCTTATTAAAACTTGTTTTCGGATTAACGTTATAGCGTATTTTAATAAAGGGAAAATATTTAACTGCATTTTGTCAGATATCCAGGTTCTGTTTTAATTTGTTCATACACCAAATAAATACACAAAAAAACAACAAAAGTCCTGTCATCTAATCACCAAAGAACAAAAGCTCCGCTGAACGAGTGTTGAAGGGTAATAGGTCAAGACGAAATTAACTCACCACTAGGGGGCGTAAGAAGAGCAGTATGCGTTTTAGGCTTAAAAATACTAAAAGGGTATTTGTAATTTTTCAGAAAAGAACAATATAATCAATTAGAAAGTATTATTAAGTTATTAATTACAAGTTAGAAAAACAGTCAAATTATGTTTGTCACCTATTAATTTAAATGAATGAATGAATAAATAAATAATAGAATGCAACGGGGCTGTAGGCCCCAGCGTTAAAAGGGCTTTTTTATGTAATTTACATGATAACAAAAAACAATTGGCCTACTGAACTAAATATGAGGTGTAGTGCTGGTATAGAGGTGCAAAAGAACAGCATATCTTTTACTGAAGAAACAAAGTTCTTCAGCATTTATTTTTACACATATTGTACTTCATAAATATTTAGCTAACTTATTAATATTTTTTATTCATACAGTTTTAATGATTTTCAAAACTGGTCAAATTTCAACACTATAGGAAAAAAAAAATCAGAAAAGTTATCAGTTATCGTGTAATATTCGTGTAATATTTCAGATGCTAGTGTGTTGAATTAGGCTAAATGTACGGACTGAAAATGTATTCATTAGCTGAAAATGACAGAGAACCAATATTAAGATCATATATAGTTTATAAGCGAGGTTGGGAAACTTTACTGTAGCTCGGGTGTCTTTCTGTCAGGTGCGGCGCTGTTCAGGCGAAGCGGGAAGCAGCAGGCCCACAGACAGCGCTTTCTCTCTCAGCTCCACACTAATTTTGACATCTTTCGCAAATCTCCTTTCGAGGTGCTAGCGAGAAAACATGTTTAACGATGTCGTCAGTCGACATGATAACGGTTCCCTAACCTCAAACACGCCCTCCCTTATAATAAACCTCACGGGACTATTAAGCAAAGGTTTTGAGTTATGAAGGATTTGGAACAGACATGTTGCTAAGCACCAGATATGTTTTTCGCTGTTACGTATTTAAACGGTATCTAAACCTGTTTCCTCGTCGCATGTTTCCTCCAGTGTCACATTCACACGCTCACACGAGATTAAACTCGGCCACAAACGTCGAGATGGTGTCGGACTCCTCCATTTTCCCTCTCCTCAGAAAAAAATAAAACAAACGGCAGAGCAGGAAAACAAATGCGCCGTTTACATGTTTACAGGTCCAAATAGCATAAGGATCAGCACAGGTTCGATGTCATTTTCATATGTTAGAAATGTAATTGGATGGAACGGAGAAGTGCTTTGTGCTGCGTTGGCTGCGGTATTTCTGTATGCCTTGTTTGTTATACAAAATCCTCTTAGTATAAATTTATATACCACTATGCCATTGTTTATTGCGCAGCAGTGCTGAACGCACGTGTATATCTTAACGCGCATTGACATTTAATCAACTAATGCGAAAAAAACGTCTTTGAAAAACGAGTCACAACTTCTTGAATGTATAAAGCCCTACTTCAAATCGAAATTTAACACTTTGTGGCCTGTGCCAGCACACGGTAGACTCCATCTTGAATGATCAAGAGCGCAGAACTTGAATAAAATCGCGTATTTTCTTACTGTTCCGAGTGTTTCCGGGTTTGTCTTAAATGCATAGGTTTATTTCAGAACAGGATTATATGTGACTTAAGGAAAATACCACTTGAGGGCAGAAATGTTAGCTCGGTACAAGAGCTCAGTTTCTGCCAAGGGAGTGGTAAAATATTATTAACAGGACACCGAATGTTAGATTAAACGTACATTTGAGCGTTTTATGAAATCTATAATTGTATTTTGGGATAAAGTGAAGCACAGGAGTTGAGGAGAGCTCCTCTCACAGGGGGTTGGGTTGCCGTGCCGATTGGCTGATGTTCATAGACACATACAGTCACGGGCTTGAAACAGAACCAGGGGCAGGTCGACAGCAAGGAAACCATAATCATTGAAAATGAAAAGCACAACGTCCGTATCCTAACCCAAGAGGTACGTTGTGACTCAGACATCGCGCAGTGGAAAGGTTCTTTTCTGTGTGAGTGTTATAATGCATGTGTTTGATGTGTTTTTATTTTGAAGGGGTAGAGTGATGATAGTATGAATGTGTTCTCAGGTTCTCTGGCCTACTACTGCAGCTGCGGCTGGGATTTTCTTGATCCACTTTCACAATTTGGGAAAAAAGGTCATTTGACGCGCACAAACGAAGAGTTTTCAATCTCACTGACATTGGCCAACATGTAAATGGTAAGATTCCATCGGTGTTTCTTTAGGCATCACATTTTGTATGTTTTAAAATAACGAAATATTAAAAAGAAGACCGATGTAACTCTGTGAACTCGGGCTGATGTTTTGTTCGGGAGAGAGATTTTATTCATATAATATCTTATAAATATGAATGAGATTAACACGCGTGACAATGAGCCCGGCGCTGCCAGTTTTACATGTATACTATTACTGTATGTCATCATGTTTTACTTCTCCATGTGAATTGTGTCAGTCAGAGTTCTGTCATATATGTGCAGCCGCTTTCATTGCTGCGTTCCTGTGTTATGGAGTATGTTCGAAATGGTATACTATACTGCCCCTACTAGGAATAGTAAGCAGTACGCTATTAATCCGCTTCGAACGTACAGTCGCGCTAGAAACTTTGTGAACGCTTAAGAAATGTATTTATTTCAACATAGAATGTACTTACATCGTAAACAATTATCCATAAAAGCATAATCCAATTAAATAAATGACAAACAAATATTTGTAATTGCTCATCATGTATAGTCCACTAGTATCTAGTAGATATTTTTTTGGAGAACGAATATGGATCAGATCATAATAATTCAGTAATTAATGATTCAGTAAAAATGGGGGGAATTGGAGCAGGTGTAGGATTTCTGTCAACGTCTGGTCAAAAGAGTTGCTAAATGTATTTCTATTGAGTGGATTTTCAAAAATCTATGGAGAATACAAAGAGACATCTACAAAGAATTGGTCGACTGCAAAAAGTAGCCTATTTCAAGGAGGTCACAAAGAACCTCAAGGTAGCATCTAAATATCCTCAGAACACTAAGGTTTGTGTGTCCACCATCAGGTAGATATGAAGCATAACAAGAAATATACAATTGCTACAACGAGAAGAAAAGTGCTGCCTTACAAAGATCATGTGGATGAGCCCGAACACTAATGGAAATATGTTTTGTGGAAAGATTCCAAAATAGTGATTTTTGGTTTTAATGAATTATTACATTTGGAGAAAACAAAAGACCAATCAAATAATGGAAACCTCATCAACTGTATAGCACAGTGGTGACAGTTTAATGGTTTGGGTTGCTTTGCCTGGCTTGCCATCATTGTTGAAACTATGAATTCTGCTTTATACCAGAAAAATGTATTCCCTTAAGATGAATAAAGAAGTGAGTCTTGAGGCAAGACCACCACTCTAAATAGCCTGCTACCTTTATAGCGTATCTACTATTGGAAGGTTCAGGAAGAAGAAATTTAATGGTTTGGATTAGCCAAGAGAAAGTCCTGATCTTAACCCAACATTTCCAAAATATGTCATTATTTAAATATAAAATATAATAATTTTTAAAATTATTATCTAATTATTTTAGAGTTTAAAATGCAAACATGTAAAAAAATAATGCTGGTCATTTGTTGGCAGCTTTCATTTACTATTACTACACCTTAGTATTTATAAAAATTTGATTTTGTTTACACAATATCATTTACACAAAATCATGATTTGTTTTCTAAAAGTGTTTTAAAGAAGTTTTTCAGTCAGCTAAGTGAAAACTTTTAGTGGTGTGTATATCATCAGCATTTCAGAATTGTTAAGCACTAATTGTTTTTACACACACAGATGAAGTGAATGTTTATATGCATATACAAATTTGTTTTTCAGACAGTGAAGCAGTGCCATTATGATTTGCCCACATGTGCATACTCTCAATAATGCAACACATTGCTGTACCTGTCCACAGGTGCCTGAACCACTATAAAGTACATGGAAAACATCATCAACCAGCAGACAGACAACTGGTTTTAACCCTCAACCGTCCGGTCTCACTTGTTTATGGGTTAAAGTCTAAGAGTCAAAGTTTACTCGCTTATCATCCCTAGAAAAGCCTTAGAGATCTGACATTTGGGAATCAGGACCTGCCTCTGCCTTATGGGACAGCATGCACACAAGGAACACAGATGGGGCGTGGTAGCCAGACTGAGGTGTTGACATATCCGTCTCAAAATGGATGCAGCTTTGACCGACAGCTGCACATCCCCTCCCAGCCCTGATTTTAGTCTGGACTCATCCAGTCCGTTTGCAAATGGACTGCACTTTGAGTCAATACTGTTTGAAGATGAGGACGAGGATGAAGTTATGGATTCAGAGATGGAGCCTCAGCTGGAAAGAGCATCATGTGGCTCAACGAAAGACCGTACAACAAATGCAAAGTTGAAGACAAAATCGGATGTCAAGCCTAGAAACAAAGTTTCAAATGTTCGCTCGTCTTTGGGACAAGAAGCTGTATTTAAAGACAAGTCTACAAGTGATTGTGGGCTTTCTTCTCTTGTGAGCAGGTCGGCTGGGATTATAATGGCAAGTTCTGGTTCTGTCCCACCATTCCCAACATCAAACCACTACCAATATTTTAGATATTTCCTCATATTACAATTGACTGTGGCACTAGCTGAAATCTAAAATCTTAGAAACAACAAGTTTATATTAGCTTAGAGAGCAGTGCATTGTTACAATTTCAAAACATGCTTATGCTTTTGGAGAATATATCTTGCATGAAATGCCATTAGGCAATAATTATTTGGTTTTATTTTTGTAGAGAAAAAAATTAGTATTTACTAATGTTATAACTTAGAGATATATTCTCATAAAATTCAATAATAATAATTATTTTTTAAAGTTTTTTAGGTGATACTGAAAATATTCAGCTTTAAATTAAGCTAATTTATATATGATGTCTACCAGCAGACAAAAAAAATTAAAACAAAGGCTGTACCACCAGTGAAATATTTGGAGGGCGAAGTAATATGGGCTAAATTCAACCGTAGACCATGGTGGCCATGTCAGGTGACTGTTCATCCAGTTGAAGGTGTTTACCACAGAATTAAGGGTGAGTATACAAACACAGAAGACATAACACCACAGAACACACTTCCTAACATTTTTTAAACATATTTACGACTTTTCCAGAATAATCCACCCAGAAAAATCGAATTGTCCTTCCTTAAGTTTCTATGTATGATTTATGTTTCAGAGCCACCAGATAGGACAAATCGTCAGTATTTCCTCAAGACGTTTGGGGAACCTGAAGAACAGGCATGGGTCCCTGAGCGTTCTACTCATATATTTGTGGGTGGATATCAGTTTAACAATCTCCCGCTTGTGAGAGGAAGTGGACGCCAACAAGATGAAAACGCCAGACACTCTGTAATTTCTGAAACATGCTTTGAGTTAAGTGGATATTGTGACACCTTTTTAAAACCCTTGTGAAATTGTTACTCTTGGGTTACTTTTTCAGATACCCAAGCGTTTTCTGAACTCTTGGAGAGCTAGTGTGGTTGAAGCAGAAGCACTTCTCCTGGAGAAGCCAAGGGTCACCACTCCCTGCTCAGACTTCACCAAAACAATCTCTGAAGGAACTACAAATAACACAGAAAACAAATTGTCTTTGCCAGTAGAATTACCCAACTTCAGTCCTCTAAACAATGGAGCAGTTACACAAAAAGACCATCTGAACACCTTACCACGTAATCAGGGGTCTAAAAACAAAAAGAAACAGAAAAAGTCTTCAACATTTTTAAAGAAATCTGAGGTATTTCTTTGTGAGAAGGATAAGATTATGGAAGCTTTGGACAGCCCCTACTCTGACATTGATTCTGTACCGCAGATCCGAAGATGTCCCAAAAGCACTGAGCAAATTTCGAAGCACTGCACTGTTAATAATCAGTCAAACTCAACCTCAAGTCAACAAACCATTGCAAATGACAAAGAAGTAAAGAAGAATGTGGAGAACCAGGGTGGCCTTTGGTTCAGCAAAACAGGGAAAGGTCAGGTCAATGGGGGACTTAGTCGTGCTGGCATTAAATCAGTGAACTGTTCTTTTGGGAAGGTATCTTGTAAAATTAAGATGCCAGATTCTGTAAGCATGAAACCCAAAGACAATCACATCACTGGAATTGAACATCTATCTACAGAAGCCAGAAAAGCTCTTGATAGGAGAGTGAAGTGCCTTCCAGCAAGTAGTCGCCTGATGACAAGAGCACTGAAGGCGATGGAGGAGGCAGAGTGGATAAAGAAACAATTGGTAAACCAAGAGTCAGCATCAAATGTTGAAACAGAGAATTGTGTATCATTTACTGATGTTACAATGTCTGAAACAACAGATGCAGACAACCATGTTCCTTCACAGAAGATGCCAGCTATAGCAAGATGTGATCTGAAAGAGGACTTAAAAAGTAACATACGCAGCCAGTTATCATTGGATCTTCTGAGTTGTAAAGATGATGCAAATTTAGTCAAATCTGAAGATGAAACTTCTTTGATATCTCAAGCACCCGTTGCCTTTCATTCATCCAAATGCAAACAAGAGAGTCATGCTTCTGATTCATCTTCTACTTCTACTTCATCTTTGTGTTTAAAGATGGAAGATGTGGAAAACATGAAAGAAATATCCTTCAAATCACTAACAAATGAACAGAGTGGCCAACCGTTGTCATTTCATCCTGATGCAAATTATAAGTTTAGCACATTCCTAATGATGCTCAAGGATATGCACGATAGCCGGGAAAAATATGGAACCACATTGGTAATAGAACCGTTACCCATAAATGAACTTATTAAAGAGGAACCATCACTGATTCTAGATGTCAAGGATGAGATGAACACAGTAAACGCAGTGCATACACAAAAATGTCAACTGGGCAAAATTGCATCAAAACAGAAGGTGAAATCAAAGTCTGGGACAAATATGATCCCAGACATTCAACAAACGTCTACTGTGTCAAAAAATGCTCAAAGACCTTGCAAAAAAAATTGTTCAAAAAAGAAAACCACTGAGATCACAGCAAACATCCACTCAAACGATACATTTAACAAATTGGCATCTCAGCACCAACCGCCCTCAGAAGAACAAGACACCAAGTTCTCAGCTAATGTGCCTAAAAAGCGTTGGCAAAAGTTTGACCAAGCCAGTTACAAAGCATTACATGTAGTCGAAGGAACTTGTATTCAAGAAACAGAACAACTACCCTCAAAAAATTGTGATGTTTTGTTGGGTGATAAAAAAGAGTTCTGTCCTTTTCTGTCTGGGAAGGAAACTACCATCAATGCATCTGAAAATACTCAAAAAAATGACATTCCCAAAGGTAAGCTGTCAACGTAATCCATACAAACACAATTTAAAGGTAATACGTAGCTGTATTTTAAAGTGGACTCAAAAATGTTTGTGCTTTTCACAGAATGCAAACGTATTAGAAAACCTAGCAAAAGACTCATAGAATGGACAGAGGAATACGATCAATTGTTTTCCACTAAGAAGAAAGCAAAAAAGAAACCAGAGTCCTTTACTAAGGTAGCTCAGTTTATGATAGCTAATCAAGTTGGATGTGAATGATTTCTGGTATTCTGTAATTTACTTTAACATTCTGGCAACTTTTTTAAACTTATGAATAGGTTGAAAACAATAACTGCAGTGGCCCAGTGGAGAAAACATCTGGCGAACGTATACAGAAACCTCGGGTGACAGAACAAGTTGTGTCAAGACCCCTGCCAGAATTACAGACTCCTCCTCCGGAAGACCTGTCTCGGAGCACTCATTCAGTAAATACCACACCATGTCAAGAGAGGCAGGTGTTGTCTGTGGACACTCTTACTCCACCTCCAGAAACAATCCCATCACCATGTGCTGAAATTTGTCATAAAGATGAGCTTCAAAAACAAAATGCTGTAGCCATTGGTGAGTAGCTCTTTCTGTAAGTTTACATAATTATGAAGAAAGTTGCAAAGGTTTGTAAAATAGTTTGATATTTCTCAAACGTTTGTTTTTCTCCAATACATGTTGGCCACAATTATTGGCACCCCTAGAAATTCTTATGAGTAAAATATCTCTGAAGTATATTCCCATTGTTATTCACAAAATTCAGCACTCCAGGGTGAATATAAACATGAAATGATTCAGCCCTGGGGTCCGTTCTTCGTACATCGCCAACTAAGTTAGCAGTATTTGATTCTCTTATTGATTTCATACAGATACATACAGGTCATTTTCTAAGAAAAAAGGGAAATGTACTATTAATCATTCTATTTCATATATTTGATTATTTCAGATTTGATTTATAATGTAGAGTAGTAATAGTAAATTACTTTGTGTAATCAAGATGAGAGACCACAGCTATAAAAGCGAAGGGTTCAATTGTAGAGACAACATTTAATGGTCAATACATGTCATATAGGAAGTAAAATTAATTACAAGCCTGCGCACCTCTGTATCAATGGAAACATTTTTTTTTATTTAGACCAATAGGCAGCACTGAACTTCAAAGTAAGTATAACATATATATATCCCAACTTACTGTGCATGCTTCAGTCACCTCTTTCATGGGAACAGGTAAAAGTGATGGAGTGTTATGTAAACCTACACACAAAAAGAACTCTCAATGTCAATAAATGTCAGTGTACAAAAAGCATTTTAATTAAGGCAACAACCAAATATTTTAATTAAACTCTGAAACTCCTGAAATCCCTCAATCAATGCTGAAAAATACTGAACACGCTTCTTCGACATTTTCGCTGACCAATCAAAGAGTTGCCGATTTGATCTTGGATGTGTCATTTGATCTTGGATGTAGTAAGCGAGGTACAAAGAACGGACCCCTGGTTTCACAGGAATGTAAATAGGTGGGAAACAAGAACAAAAATCTCTTAATCATCTATCACAATGAGAAAAACAAAAGAATGTGTTTCTGATGTGCAGCAAAAGATAACGTAGCCTCACAAATTAGTGAAGTGGCTTTAAGAAAAGAGCTAGAGCAGTGAAAATCACCATTCCTACTACCATCAGGGAAATAATTAAGAATTTCCAATCAACATAAAATGTTTCAAAACTGCCTGAAAGAGGACCTGTGTTTATTTTGTCCTAATGTAAGGTGAGAAGGAAAGTCTGAGTGGCTAAAGACTCGCCAAGGACCAGAGTCTCGGTTTCAGAAAACCTTAAAAAACATGTTGTTTCAAGACAAATTCTCCTAGCTCATCCAAAAACAAACTCCAGCATGTTCAGTTATCAGAAATGACTAAAACCTTAAATGGGACTGGCTTCTATGGTCAGACGAAACAAAAAAAAAAGCTTTTTAGCAGCAAACAATATCAATATGTGTTGAAAATATATGGTGATCACAGGGATAAAAAGTACTCCATGTGTACAATGAAATATACCGCTGTATTTTTGATGTTGTGGGCCTATATTTCTGCTGGAGGTTCTGGACATCTTGTTTAGACACATGGCATAATGGATTCTATCAAATACCAACAGATTAAAAATCAAGAAGTGACTGACTCCTTTTCAAATCTTATAATGTGCCATGGTTGGGTCTTCCTAGACCCAACCACCTGGCTCCTGGCTCACCTAGCAAAAAAAAAGCTTTTGCCATGGCTGACCCAGTCCTCTGAACTGAACTCTGCAGAAAATGAGTGAGGTGAACTTAAGAGGAGAAGCACCATCATGGAGTTGGTATTTTGAAGAATTTGGAGAGATTCTGCATTAAGGAATATTCTCTGATCTCTTATTATGTGTTTTCCAAACTCTTCAAGCATTACAGGAGAAAACTCAGGGCTACTATCTTGGAAAAAGGATTGCAATAATTGGGTGCCAATAATTGTGGCTAATATGTATTGGAGGAAAACATTTAGTTCATCGTAAGTTCTTCTCCCCATTTTTAATTGTTTTACTTCGATGATTATTTTCAGAGACACCTTTGCTCAGCTTTACCAAGGTTACCAATATCAGTGAAGGGCACTGCATATCAAGCCAGCACCACTTTGTATTGCTTTTTATTTTGTTTTTAGGGCTAACCAGATTCAGTAATATTTGGCTGAGCAAAAATAACAGAATTTTATTCCCCATTATTTAAATCAGGTGATGGTGTTTGTCTAAGCACAAAGAGACAACGGAAACCCACCAAAAAGATTCTAGAAAGCTCCATAGAAGCTGAACCAATTACTGTGCCAAAAAGAAAGGTACTTCTTTTTTTAAAAAAAGTATAGCTATTTTAGCCAAAGAAAGTTTACTTTGATAGATAACTACATAAAAAAAAGCATCTTGCAATTGTAGTTTTTATTTTATTTTATTTTTTCCTTTTAGCCAACTATTAACTACTATTTTTGCCTTAATAATTTTTAAATACTGCTGATTAATAGTAAGGTAGTTGTTAAGTTAAGGTATGGGGTAGGACTGAGGAATATTAAATATGGTAATGCAGAATAAGGCACTATTATGTGCTTTAGTATTAATGAACAGCCAGTATTTTAGTACTATACATGCTACTAAACAAGTAGTTAACAGTGAGAATTGTTCCCTAAGCTAAAGTTTATTTTAGGGTATCTTAACTAATTGCTCACTAGCATTCATGTTACTAGAATATTAGCCATTTATCTGTAGTAATTAAGCACATATTAATGCATTATTGTACATTACCAACACCTGAACCTAAAACTACCTCACTAACAATTAATAAGTAGCAAATTTGGAATTTATTGAGGGAAAAGTCAAAGTTAATAGTAAATAAGTGCTCCCTATTCTAAAGTGTTGTGTTACATGAATGGAAAATTGGACCAATAGCGTTATCATTCACAGGTGAAGTCACAAAAGATTTTCTCATCTGGACAATCTGCAAATTCAGGTATTACCATTAAAAGCTTTTAAAATTGTTTATTTTTATTAAAATCATAAAGTTAGCATTATTATTTAGGGGCATAGCTGACAACCACAGACAATTCCAGGACCCTTTCTTAAAAGTTGCTCATGGAGACCAACAAATTTTGTGTTAAATGACACTAATAAAATTAATAACTGGTTAATACAGGTTAAGATCAGTTCTGTAGTACAAGTTATATCAGAAAATACTTTCATAATGCCTGTCCTGTGGTCAATGAACTATATTTAGTTTTTCTTCCTTTGATGTTGGAAATGTTAAGAAGCCTGATACTAGAAGAACTGAGACAGGCTGCCACTGAACGTTTTTTGTAAACAGTAATTTCATATTTCAGCAATTTTATTTGGTGCCTTGATTGTCTTTAATGTTTGTTGTAAATAAAGGAATGGGACAACAACCATCAAAAAGTAAGAACAAGCTGTCTATTGAGACAGTCGACACACCAACTGCCCCGATCCTAAAAAGCAGCACAGAGATGGAGACAGAAGTAGCCCTTGCAACGCCTCACGCAGTTAATCCTCAATCAACGGCGGATGGTTCAGATGATCTCAAATGCTTAGGTCCAGAGGTCAGTAAAATTAACTAGTCTTATACCTCTGTTATTCCCTGGTGGCCACTTTATTAGGTATGCATATGCGCAGAACCTGATTTTGCCGAGTTAGGCATGTCCCTGGGTCAACATCTGTGTTGACCCTGGAACAACATTGTGATTAGCCAATCAGATTTGACAAACCAGTTTATAGTTTTTGTGAAGTTTAGGCTTACAATCAGTGTTTGGTGCTTGTACATCAGTGTCAGCCATCTATCATTTCCTCTGATTTTAGACATTACTCATGGGTAGGGTTAGGTTTAGGTGTAGCGATATGGTCAAAACTAAAATTTTATAAATATGTAGACCCAGGAACACACCTAACTCAGCAAAATACGGACGTGCATACATATGCACATTTTTCAGCCAATAATACAGCAGCAAGAGCACACAGGCTCAGTCAACAGGTGGATGCCATAACAACATCATCGTTAGACAA
This sequence comes from Enteromius fasciolatus, assembly GCA_032361145.1. Classification (NCBI taxonomy): domain Eukaryota; kingdom Metazoa; phylum Chordata; class Actinopteri; order Cypriniformes; family Cyprinidae; genus Enteromius; species Enteromius fasciolatus. Next base: position 8,412,493 of record JAUMHR010000081.1, read on the forward strand.
AAATATTAAAAAGGTGTGCATTACAAACTGGCCACTGTGCTTCTTGCATAGTCTGTTTATATATCAGTCATGTGCAGCATTATATGTCTAATTGTGTTTCATTAAAAAATGAAATAAATCTCATTTTTAAGAATTGCAATTTTCAGTGCAACAATACAAATAATAAAAAATAAATAAATAAATCAACCTTCCTAAATGCTCTTTTAACTAACCTGAATTTGTGACATTTCGTTTAGATGGTTGAAACCAGTTACGGCTTGTGTGCTGAAAGAGAAGAAAATTCACAAGCCAATGAAGGAGTCTGTGATAAAGGGCTCTCAGTGGAGAAAGGTGGCAGCACTTTACTCAAGGAGAATGTGTGTCAGGTAGGTGTGTTAAAAATTTATCTGATAGCCACGGTAAATTAGGACACCCCTCAACCACCGTCTGTTTCTGAAGGCATGTGAGAAGCAGGGAGACCTCCTTCTCTGTGAAGGGCAATGCTGCGGGGCGTTCCATCTACAATGCACTGGCTTGAACGAGCCTCCTGCAGGGAAGTTTTTATGTCAGGAGTGCACATCTGGTAATAGCCGGCTTCTCAAGCAAACAATTTTTAAAAAGTAATTATACAGTTTGACTGAACATTTTGTGAATGTTTTACTAGGTATACACTCTTGCTTTTCCTGTAAGAGCCTGGGTGAGGACGCCAGGCGCTGTATGCTTCCAGGATGTGGGAAGTTCTATCATGGGGAGTGTGCTGCCAGCCATGGACCCACAGTACCTCTGAACCGTGCTTTTCGTTGCCCTCTCCATGCCTGCCTGGCGTGTTTCATCACAAACCCTACCAATCCATCTGTATCTAAAGGTTTGTTGTGCTTAGAGTAGTTACAGAGCAATTTCTACATCAGGTGATGTTACATGTGTGGGTTGGTTCACATTACCTTAAAAGGGTTATACAAAGGCAATTTTCCACAAGCTAATATGATTCTTTAGGATTTTAATAGAAAGTTTGTAATATTGGTTTGTTTTTAAAATTTCTCAAAGATAGTGTAAAAATCATAGACAGTAAAAAGAGATGGACGTAGTATCCGTGACGTCACTCGTAGGTTTCTGAATAGCGTTTTTGAAGCCTAAAGTGGGCGGAGCCGACCGCCGCCATTTTGGCAACGCGCCACCGCGCGTCACTCCAGGAAGATCCAAAATGGGCAATGAGGTGCCTGGTTGCTGAAACCACACCTGCCTACCTCGTTGACGTATTGGCGGTTGATTTTTGCACTTTTCCAGAGCTTTCCAGCCATTTTATTAGATGATTTTAAGAAATAATAATGAAAAAAGCCATAGACTGTATAAAACGAAAGCAGAAACACGGCAGAGATGCCAAGTTAAGCGGCTGAGGTAATGTGACGGCTAACAGACAGCAGATAGAGACAGCAACGTCAATCAACCTGTCACTCAAGTGGCCACGCCCTTAATTATG
>JAUMHR010000081.1:8479438-8494136 GCA_032361145.1 Enteromius fasciolatus
TATACATGTGAATTAAAATTGAAAATTGAGTATGCAGTGCATCGTCAATGCATTGTGATGCATCGAGATATCGTATTGAACCGAATCGATGACATAATCGTAATTGAACCGAACCGTGAGACCAGTCTAGGTTCACACCTCTAGCAATCACAATGTTTACCATGCCTGGAGCTCTGCGAGACTGAGGGTGTTGAAAAAGGAGCAGCTTTCAGGGTGGTTCGGCATTTGCAAGATCGTTTCCCGCTCTTTTCTTTGCACCTGGACTAGGAGGGCGCTGGAGGTGGTGGGTCCAGCACTATCTTAGGCTGGGGGCCCGGCCTTTTCGGGAAAGGAAAGTGCCAAGTTGCAGATCTGGAATGACTGCGCTGTTGTTCCCGTCTTGTCTGCTGTGGTTGCAGAGGTGCAAACGACTGATTCGTTGTCTCTTGCGAGAGGGGGGAGCACGAGGGCTGGAATCACGTCCTGAGAAAGACGCTATCCTAGCACAGAGAGTAGCCATGCTGAGCAGTTCGCAACATGCAGTCGGATAAGGACGGGTAAGGACGGCCTCTCTGTAGGGTTGGTTATCGAAACCCGGTACCATTATAGCACCGGTACCCAAGTAACCGATATGTACTGAACCAAATCAAAACGTGGATTACGGTGCCTCTTTTTGGTTCTGTGCCAAAACGACAAACCCAATAAATCTAAGGCATTAATAAGCGAGCGCACCACTGATGAGCTTGCACGCAGTAAATAATTTCCGCAAGAGGAAAACGGATCTATATGCAAAGAAACAGGAGCCTGCAAGCTCATTTCAAACCCTTGTGTGCACATATGTCATCTGCCTGCGATTTATTATCTTGCATTCGATCTTTCCTCACCTCACCTGCTCGCACGAACATCTTTATTTAATGTATTGTTTATAGAGTAAATATTTTTCAGATACTTTATGAATAGACTTTCATGCATTTTCATGATAACTCATTCAAGTGAACAGTTGTACAGTTTCATATTTATTTGCATCTTGAACTGAATAGTTCTGTATCCCTCTGTGCTGTTTTTATTTGTTCTGTTTGGTAGATAACAAGCCTTTAAATCTCCTTTGTAATAGATATGATTATAACTCAATAACAAGGCATTTACAGCTGTATTTATAAACTGCTTACTAATGAATATTGATGTTGGAACAATGCTTTATAAAGGATGAACCGACTGTTTAATGCTTAACTAATGATTCATAGTGTGCAGTTATTATAAAGTGTTACCATTTTTATTTTATAAGTATCGATTTGGCACCGGTATCGAAAAAAATCCTAAATGATACCCAACCCTACCTCTCTGTGAGGAAGTCCCAGGCAGGTGACGCACTCCTTGTGCCTGTCAGTGGCGTGCAGGGTAATTATTATTAATTATTATTTCATAATCATGAAATAATTAATTTAATAAGGGCGCAGGAAATAAAATAATTTTCCATATAGTGGGTGAAAATAAGTATAAATAGAACAGCTCATTTTATATGAGCTGAGAGATGCAGAGCAGGATGAGGTGAGGAACAAGATGAAGAACTGCTGCTTTAGAATATTGCCCATTAAAAAAGCCAATTTTTATATCCCTCCCTCCCATTATATCTCTCCTCCCATTAGTGTGCAACAAAGAATTGACAGCATGTTTAATGAGTTTAACCTTCTGAAATCTATGCTTGATTGTCCACAATAAAAACTGTTTGATATAAAAGATATAAAAGACTTATATAAGTATGTCACAATGTTTTTGTAAACGTTTAACTTAAATGTCTACTTTTAGACTCTTATCTGAGTGTTTGTGTGGAGTGTGTAATAAATTCCGATCCTTCGAATATATGATCCAGATATTTAATACCTTTACAAATCCAATCTGTGAAGTTTATTTAGTTTGTGAAGTTTATGAATCTTATTTGGTAATATATCAGGATTGTTCCAGATAGGAGTACGTTTGCATGGGATTAGTGAAGACCATGCTGTCAGAGAAGAGATGATGCTGATGCTTTTGAAGCATATTTGTTGTTTGATAATTGAGCTAATGAATGGCTTCCTCTTCCATTGGTCTTTTTGCTGTGTACCTTCATAATGTTACAGTGAACAACCAGTGTTAACTCCCACAGAGTTGATTTCAGCACTTTTTCAGATTATATATAGCTCCACACTTTCTGGAGTTAAATTAACACTTTAATATTTAACACTATGCCAGAGTTCCTAATCTGACTCCAAAAAGTGTTAAAATAACAATAAAGCATTACAATAATCTAACCTCGAGGTCATAAACAGATGAATTAACATTTCTGCAGTTGAGGTTGAAAGCATAGGACGCAATTTAGATATGTTCTTGAGATGGAAAAATGCAGTTTTACAGATGCTAGAAACATGGCTTTCAAATTAAAGATTGCTGTCAAACAGCACACCTAGGTTCAGATACAGTAAGTATGATTTGAACCATGTTAAGGCACTTCTACTAATGCCAACAGAATTTTCTAGTCTATTCAAGAGAATGTTGTGGTCAATAGTGTCAAACGCAGCGCTGAGATCCAATAGCACTAATAATCAAGTACAACCACGATCAGATGATAGAAGCAGGTCATTAGTAACTCTAATTAGAGCAGTCTCAGTGCTATGATACGGTCTAAATCCTGACTGGAAATCCTCACATATACCATTTTTCTATTTTTTTCTCTTTTTATCTCTTTTTAATACCTTTTCTAGTATATTTGACAGAAAAGATAGGTCTATAATTAGCTAAAACTTTGGGGTCAAGTTGCAGTTTTTTAACAAGAGGCTTAATAACAGCCAGCCTCTGACAATGAGGAGTTAATAATAGACAATAGAGGATCTATGACTTCTGGAAGAAGCTCTTTTAATAAAATGGAATAGGGTCTAACATACATGTTGTTGGCTTAGATGACTTAAGTTTATACAGTTCTTCCTCCTATGGTAGAGAACGAGTAAAACTTTGAAATTTGCCAAGATTTCAGGCGCTCTGGCTCCCGGAACACATTTAACTATGGTGGCTGGTGTCTCTATTTTCACGTTCCGTACAATAGAATCGCCAATTACTAGAGCTCTATCATCAGGTTTCACAGTGGGTGCATCACTGAGTGGGGAGAACGTGTTTGATGTTCTGATCGGAATGGAAGAGCGGTGTTTTGACCCACGACTATGCCGTCTCACAGTTACCCACTTGCCCTGCTAACTATCTGCATCCAAAGCTGTATCTATAGCCCTCACATTCTGACTGTCCTCTGTTAAAGTTTGGATGCGTGTCTCTAGTTCTAAGATCTTCTCTGTCATCTTAACTATATCCCTGCATTTATCACATGTGAAACCCTCATCTCTGACAAAGAGAGATAAACTGTACATGTAGCATGACGTGCAAACAACTAGAGTGGGAAAAGCCATACTCACAGAGATTGATGGATTATTCACTTACCACTGTTGTTTGATAAACTTGTGAAAAACGGAGCGAACGAGAGGTGAAACAATAATTTAAATGCAGCGAGAGAAATTAAATAAAAGGAGACAATGCTTGGAAACATTAATAATGTACTAACCGGCACACTAACCGGCAGATAAATGCTAACAAGCTGCACTCGCGGTTTTTAAAATTGAACGCGAACGATCAACAGATAGGTTTGATATATACCATAGGAAATATTGAGGGAGTTAGGTTGTATATTTATCACTACATACAGCAGCTGAAATGGATCGATAGAAATACAAAGCTATGGAGCAACAAACAAACAGCAAACACTCAGCACAGCAGATCAGCAGGCAGGAGCAATCAAGCAGCCAGGGAATCTAATGAAATACACATGAAAATCTTGAAAGTCTTCTTTTTTTTTCTCTGTGAAGTATCCTTTAAATATTAACTCTAGTAAAAGTGTCTTCTCATAGATTATGAATTTGAAGTATTTTGTTGTCAAATCATTAGCTTAAATTAATCAAAATATGTTTGGTTTGTAGGTCTGAGCCAGCAGAGAATGTGTCAAATGTCCTGGAACACAATCGCTGTCTGCAAGATGAAAACAGCAAGCTGAGCCGAGAGCTCAGTGAGGCTGTGGGACAGACAGCTCTTATGTTTGAAAGGATCATCATGGTAAAACTTTTTGCACATTTTCATCGGTCTACTCTAGGGAATGTTCGTTTATCCGTCATCCATGTTATTTGTTGTTAAAAATGACAAATGTTCTGCATGGTTTGCTGGTAAAAGGGCTAAAGACAATCTTATCACTGTCCATTTACCCATTTACTCATGACGATTCTGAATGTGGTGTTTAGCAATATAAAAGCTTTTGCCAATTTCTTTGTTTAAACAATTTAAGTTGTGTATTTTATTTTTTGTTTTTTCTTTTAGATGGAGCAAACAAATGAGAAACTGCAAAGCAAACTGGATGAGTTGAGGCAACATGCAGCGTACGCATCAATGTTTTACCAATCTGTGTACTAGTGAGGCTCATGGATTTTAGAAATCTGAACAAATTCTCAATAATGAAGGGTTTGTCACTGTTTTAGGTGTAAGGTGGACCTACAAAAGATGGTGGAAACCCTGGAAGACCAGGAACTAAAGGAGAATATGGAGGTGATCCAGAGCCTTCAACAGCTCATTCTAGAACTACAGGTAATAGAAATGGGGTTTATGGGATTTGGTGGGGAATGTAATGTGTCTTTATTTACTTTTTTAGAGGTGGTCTGAGTTGATGTTGGGGCCCTTAAGATGTTTTGATATGCCCTGATACGTGTGCTTGTTTCAGCTACTTGTAATCAGGGTATTCGCGGGTCCTTAAAAAGTCTTAAAATGTCTTAAGTAACATTTTCATAATAAAAGGCCTTAAAATGTCTTAAATATTTTTGGTCACATTATCGCTAACATATCTTTTAAATCTTAAAAAAAATAAATTTCGTCCCCTGCTGTAGTTATTGCATCATCAGAGGGAATCGCAGTAGAATACAGGTCAACCCTTAATGTTCGAGCTACAGCTGATTAGCCTTCTGGCTAGAAATGTTTATTACATTTTTTTTTTTTTTTTTTTTACTTGCCTGACCGGAAGGGCTGGGTTTCGAGTTTGATGCTATTAGGTACAGAACGAATTGCCTTGATACAGACGGAATTGCCTTGATACCACTGAGTAGGGCTGGGTGATATATATCGTACGATATATTATGTGCATCTCATCAGTAAAGACGGTTCTTTGATTAGCGCTAAATCTCCGTCAGCTGTTTTTAAAAGGAACGCCAGCTTATACACAAAGCCGTAGATCACTGACAAGCTGCGCCATTGAATCACCCGCGAAACTAACGCGTAGCTTGTCAGGGATGTACGGCTCTGTGTATAATCTGGCGTTTCTTTAAAAACAGCTGACGGAGTTTTCCCGCTAATCAAAGAAAAGTCTTTACTGATGAGTTGCGCATAATATATCGTATGATGTATATCGCCCAGCTCTACCACCGAGTACCATTGTTGTCATACACACACAAAACTGTAAATGTATTCATGCAAGCTGTCAAAATAAAAGTTTGGTTTGAACATAATAGGCTACTACAAAAATTATTAAAACAGTATTTCTTCAGTGTTTTATACTGTAATATAAAATCCCCTTTATTTTCCAACAATAAAATTAAATATTCATTAATTAAAAGAAAAATGTTTTATGCCTTAAAAAATGTAAATACACAAAATGTTCAGAGGGGAAAAAATAAGCCTATTATAAGAATGAATAATAATGCACTAGTGTAAAGGTAGCATAACAGATGTGTAAACTGAAAACTATTTGATCTTTATTCAAACTAATTTGCATTCATTATGTTGGATATATTTTGTTCATTTGTGCAGTGGCTCAGGAGAATGAGTCTGAGAAAATAGCCTGATTAAAACATAAGCAAAACAAACCGTAAAGCATCAAGCAGAATGATTCTTCTAATTTTATTAACCTACATTCAATGTAAAAAGAGATTGATAATGGATAGTGTATTTCTGAATCACTTATTCAAACCTAAAATTTCTTGTTTGGCTCTCGGCGAAGACCTCCCTGCTGGCTCCTCTTGTCTTGTGAGTTCTATCTCTGAGACTCTTTGCCTCGCTCTTCAAACAAAAAGGAATTATGGATTTGATCAACTGGTCTCTGAATGCAATTGACACCATCTTCTCGACGAGTACAGACAAACTAATTTGCCTTTTTTTTTGATAAAAACAGCCTTTTAAAGTAACAAAGTAAAAAAATAAGTATAAAAAGTATAAAACACTGCAAAACACACGCGAGAAGTGACATGGAAACAACGTGAGGTCACGTTTGCAAGACTGGAGTTCTCAAACGAGACTGGGATTATTATTAAAAATAATAGCAAGCAAACTAAGCTTGCGATTAAAAATTGCATATTAGCAAAATTGCACTGCCTATTTGCAATGAAAAGAAGATTATGGAGTAGAATAATTACCTTCTATACTTTCGCAACTCCTCCCCCAACGTTCCTCTGTCCTGGATGTTGCTCTCTCATTGGCTGTAGGTAATTGCCGATGTTATTCAGTCATAAAACATTTCACGCACCATGATTTTTAATAATACCAAATATCTCATGGGTGTCGGCGACACGTCTGCGATTCTCTCATATCGCATCTTTCATAAATCACACTGTGTGATTGTCACTTACGTGAATGAGCACAGATTTGCCTGTGATTTCGGGTATTTCATAGCACAAAAACAACGCAAGGTTGCTATTTCATAGCACAAAAGCAACGCGAGGACAAACCTCCAGTTTCCAATGAACGCACTCTAAATGTGTTTGTGCACTAGACTTCATGTAACTGTGCATGCATATATTCTGTAGGTGTTTTGAATGATATTAAACTCTAAGCCATTCAATAGTTATTCAGAATACATATACAATGAGTGATTAAAGGTTAAATTAGAGGTTAAAGGTGTCATCTAGAATTTCAGTCTGATCTGTTAATTTTTGTGGATTAAAATTTGGTGAGTTAATTTACCCAGGTAATGATAATGATGTCCTGTGTTTTTGACCATTATCTTGGTTATTTGCCCCAAAATTGACACTGTTCTTTCTGGATTGAGTTGGGAATAAGTGTTCCCTTTCGACATTTCACTCGTACTGCGTCTGCTAAGACACATGGGGAAAACACCTTTGTCCTCCTAACTGAAGCCTATTCTAAAATGCAGTTTTATTATTTACTAAAACTGCACGGTCATTGGCCGCTGTATTGGGGACTATTTTTAACCAATGGGCAAGGCCCCGCGAACAGTGTCGTGGACCAGAGAGGTTGATACCGGTTTTTCAATCTCCGTCGGTTCAGACAATGATGACAGCAGAGTTTCAGACGTCGAAGGAAATAAAGACTTTATTAAAGTAACAAAGCCGAGAAGAACAGCCAATACATCAGACTGCCTCTGACTTCTGATTGTTAGTACAAGACATATTATACTCTTTCAAAAATGACATTATCATTATCATGGGTCAGACCCTCAGTCACCTTTGAGATATCAATTAAGCCATCTTTGTCATTCCCTTTTCCTGGTTGCATTGTCTCATAACATGGACAATAACCTGCTTAAGACCCTTTTCGTCCCCTTGCGTTCATTAATCACATTTTACATTTGATTTAATATTTTCAAAAAAAAATTCTTATATCCCCCCTCGGCTAATTTAGTAAGTACTTTAATTGAATCTAAATAGCACTGTTCCAGAGTTTGTGAGCATATTAATAAATCTACGTACTGTATTAAAGTACTATCAAGTCTAAGATCTTCTAAATCTGTTTTCAATACTTGATTGAAAATGTGGGGTAAGTGGTTGAAACCCTGTGGTATTCGTTTATAAGTAAATTTTTTACCTTGATAGGTGAATGCAAACAATGGTCTACTTTCTTCTGATAAGGGAACACTGAAAAATGCAGAGCATAGGTCAATCACAGTGAAATAATTAGCAGTAGATGGAACATTAGTTAGTTCAGTTTTTGGTACACTTGGTTCACAAAGTTGTTCCCTAATGTATCTTCCCCATTTGCTAAGTGTTTTTTCTACATCTTCTTTTAAGTCTCCTAACCAATATATGTTAGCACATGGTTCTTGTGTTTGATGTAGTTCTGTGAGATTCATTTGTCTTACTGCCCTATTATCTACATAAATTCCATCTGGAGTACACCATATTTGCATTTTTAATTTACATATGGCATCCCTACCCAACAAATTGACAGGTGTATGTTCAGAGACTAAAATTGGTAATCTTATTTCAGTGTTTTCTAATCTAATGCTCACAGGGGCTGTCATAGGAAGTAGCTGAGTTACCCCCGAGAATCCTACAGTCTTTATATATTTTCCAGACATGGGGAGATGCGAGGCACATCTTGGATTTAAACAGGAATATGAAGCCCCTGTGTCAATCATAAGAGTGATGGGTTTTCCTTCAATATTGACTCGCAGCATTAGTTCTTGATCAGTGTCAGAAGATATAATTGGAAGCTGATTTCTCCCCTCAGGATTCTCTGGGCAGCCCTAGTAACCTTGATTAGGGCTTGATTGAACCTCTCCATGGGTTGACAGGTCCTCGAACTTGTGTCTGCATTGGTTGTTGTTCATAGTATGCTCCTGGTATCATCTGTTGGTTCTGTGGCCAAGAATTGACGGGGCAGTCCCTTCTGAGATGTCCAGGCTGATTACATCCCCAGCATATTCTTGGTCTCTGTTGATTTTTGTTAAATCTGCCTCTGCCACGTCCTCCATATTGTGGTCTGTTCCAGTTCCTGTTGTTTACTTGTTCTGGTTTGAGATGTATGACCACTGGTGGCTGTCCTTGCAGTGCATTGCTTAGTCCAGCAGGTGACAGACTGACGGGCACTGAAGCATTGACTGGTGCCATAACTGCTGAGGTGTCTTCCTTTTGTACTGCTTGGATCTTTTTCTTTTTGTTGAGTAGTTATTCAAGCTGCATCTGAGTCAGCTTCCTCTGCAGCTCTTTCTCTTGGTTCTTCATCTTTAGTTCTTGTTTTCTTTATTGATCTACAGCATGAACCACATGGTCTCTGAATTTTTTGTGACTTTGAATTCAGACCTACCACATCCTCCAGCTTCAGCTTCACTGATGCAGGCATGGCTTCTTTTGAATGCAAGTTGTGGGGTTCTCGGTCTCCCCCATTGGCTCCCCCTTCAGGCAGCTCGGGTCAGTTTGCATTGGGTATTCAGCTCTCAGTACGTTCCAGATGTCACGTCGATGTTTATCAAATGAAATGCCATCTGCTTTAGGTCTCTCCACAGCATGAAGGTCAGACTGCTTGAGGATGTCATTCATCTTAGAGTTGAGTGGGGTTGCATTGGCTGAAAGTGCAACAGTTCATCAAGCTCATGTCGTAGTTTCCTCACTTACTGATCATGTTCTTCTCTTATCATAGTGATGGCTTGCTTGATCTTTTCTTTTGTCCTGTTGCATCTGTCCTCCATCTGAGCCAGCTGTTCCTGGATGGAGTCAGCAGAGGGCGCTACTCCTTCAGATGATCTATCAGGTTCATCTTCCTCCTCTCTCTCTCTGCCCCCTCCAATTGCTGTTGCATATTTGTGGCATTCCTCCAGGTCCTCTGATGTGTAATTGGCTCACCTACTTTCGTTTTCTCTCTGCAGTCTCTGGCCCCCCTTCTTTCAATCCTTGGCTCCTTTCTGTGAGTTGCTCTCTCACTCTCTCTCCCTCTGGACTGTGGCAGTGGTGTGGAAGTCCGCTGCCCCTCCTCTTTTGGCTCCTTTTTCACAGCCCTGTGAGCATAATCTCCCTCCTTATCATCTACTGTCAGTGATTCTATGCAGCTCTGCTCATCTATTTCTTTTTCTACAATTTGGTCATGTACATATCCCTCAAATTCTAGGGGTCCCTTTATATCTATTTTTCCCTGTAACAAAGGCATCTAGTTAACAACCTGTTCACAGCAAGGAGCATATGGAGGTGGTCTTTCTTCTTGTAATTCAGTCTTTTTAATTTCCCTGTCCAATTTCATTAATTTGATGCCATATTGTTTAAATAGAGACATCACCCCTAATTCTTGTTCCCTTTTGTCAGTTCGTTTTTTAGATTTATCATTGGCCTTATATTTCTTGATCAAAATCTCCATCTCTCTACACATAGCCACATTAAATGTTCCCTCTTCTGGCCACTTAGTGGCAGACTTTTTAGTTCTTTCTGTCCAGAGCTCCTTTATAGTTTCTTTACATGCTGGATTTTCAGTTGCCAGTGTCTCTGTCGGAGTAGACATTGCAAAATTCTTAATTATCAAATTACTTGGTAAATTCTTTTTATTTAATTATTTCCCTTTTGTTAGGTGAGTTACCTCTCTAACCCCAGTTAACAACTAATCTTAACCAGGCTCATCAGACGAGGACCACTAAAAGCATCCAACCCCTGATTACACCTGGACTTTTACTGGGTTGAGAACTTAGCACCTTATTTATATAACCTGGTCTGTTTGTCTTAAATATTTCTAAATAATCACAACTTGTTTTCTGGTCAGTATTTTATAGGTTAATCCAAAAACTTTTAGCTGTTCTGTTTGAATATTTGTTTTTATCCAAATGATGCTCTCCCCCAAGCTGAAAGCCTCAAAACTCCACAGTCTGTTGTCATAAAATCTGCGACCAGTAGCTGTCACTCCCCCTGTCCAAGTCAAATAAGTGAAAAATGGTGTTAATTCTATGCAAAACCCTTTTATCTTAGATATACTGATGTTCAATTTGTCTTTTCTACACCACATTGGGTGAAGAGGTTCCATATAATCAATCAATAAACTTTTTTCCCACATTGTTAGAAGTTTTCTACCTCTTTTTCCCCTTCTCTTTTTCCTCCCTTCCTTTCCCTCTGCCATTCTGTTTCTCTTTTCTGTTCAAATTGAAATTAATAAATTATTTTATTTTTTTTTCCTAAACAAGCCGGTCCGGGTTGTCTATTTTCACCTCTACCTTGTGTGTTTACTGAGGCTGATGTTACTGCTCGATTGACACCCGTAAGCGTTTCAGAGTCCTGTCAGTCACGCAAAGTGGCTGCACTTTTCCTTTCTCTGGTGATGTAAACAGAACTAGATGTCCACTGCAACTCTCTAATCTCTGCCGACACTCAAAGATGTTACTTAGAATTGTGGTTCCCTTTTCAAGCGCAGGCCATGCTCCCTCGCAATTGTGTTTAAGATAGGGTGCCACAACTGGTTTAATCTGAATGTCAATTACATTTAGTGTTTTTTCCAACTGGGAAGATACTGGAGCACACAGCTTAATCAGGTGAGCTGCCAGATTTCTGATCGTTATATACTTAAACACCACATCTTTCCAAGGTATTCCTGGCCACTCGTAGGATGTTTCTTTCAAATTTGTTATTACTGTCAATTTCCTCAGAAGACTATTTTTCCTGTATTCTGTCAGCCTCTGTTCCCGTCCCTCCAAATCAACAAAACTTGACTCCAACCAAAAATGGTTGTGAATGCCTTGTTTTTATCAAGGCTTTCTGAAATTGATTCTCTTCTTTACTGTCAAATTCATTTGTCTCAGGGTGTTTTATTTTCTCTGTCCTTTTCATACTACTTCAGATGAGACGAGGACAAAAATGACAAAAACAGCAAATCCCTTATGGTCTTTCTTTCCCTTTTTTTTTTTTTTTTCTCTCCAGTTTCTCTCGCTCCCACTCTCTAAGCACACACACACAATGAGCTCACACGTACGCTGTCAGCTCCTTCCTTTTTTCCTCAGACTTTCTTCAAGAGACTAAATAGCAATTCACCTCTTCTCTCTTACTGAACACAATCAATTTTTCTTTCTATTTATTAATAATTGAGTTTCACGATTTGGATCACAGCGCTGACACTTTGGAGAATGTCCAAATAATCGACACAACCAATTTCTTGGAGTATTTTTTGTTCTTTCAACTCTTATAATTCTAACATACTCCATTCAATATACTCTCTTGCTTATTATATTTACACTTACTTTTTCTCCCTACTCCCATCAGACCTTATTTACATATTTGTACATTTATCAGCAATAGCAATGCAATGGCAATTTTTAGGCAAATATATAATGCTTAAATGTATCAACACTCACAAACCCAGCAATAGTAATGCAGCAGCAATTTCAAACAAACATATAATGCTTAAATGTATATAAACTCACAGATAACATACAACAAACAATGACCAACGTTTAAGTCTGCAGACACTGTTCGAACGGCCTATCTACCTGTCCAAGCAAACCTTTCCCTACTCGAAAGTGGTATCACAGGTGTAATGCCCCTCTTAGGCTCTTACGCTAAACTACACCTGACCAAGCAAACCTTTCCCTACTCGAAAGTGGTATCACAGGTGTAATGCCCCTCTTAGGCTTTTACTCTAAACTAAACCTGTCCATGCAAACCTTTCCCTACTCGAAAGTGGTATCACAGGTGTAATTGCCCCTCTTAGGCTTTTACTCTAAACTACACCTGTCCATGCAAACCTTTCCCTACTCGAAAGTGGCATATAAATTAGCCCCTACTTGGGCTACTACACTAATTTAAACTACTGGATGGGCATGTTTTCTTCAACATCCGAAACTCAACAATTTATTACACGCTTATTTTATGTTAAATATTCTTAGATTCGTTGATCGGTGGGGCCCAATCCTAGACAACCATCACAGACACAGCCGAAGTCAACCGCAAACAATCTTATATCCAATTTTATAAGCAAAAATTGCTTACCTTAGGCGCCTTTTATTTTCTGATTATTTTGCGCGTCAACCAGGCCCCTGCCCGCAACGATCCCCCAGGACCCTGGGTCCCAGTTCCGATTTTCGTTCGTGACGCCAATTAATGTCGTGGCCCAGAGAGGTTGATACCGGTACCACCTTTTCTCCTGATTCTAATTGGCCGGCTACCCTTATCTTTGCCCGTCTATTTTTGTTTATAATTGCATTGGCTGATCATCGCTATCTTATCATCTTCTCTGTGTATTATCTCATGATGGCTCGTTGCAAGGTTGCCCTCTTTGCAAAAAATATAGAGTGAAGGTGATTTCACACTTCAGATGTCTTTGATGGTCTGCATTTGGCACAAGAAGTTCACACAATTCACTCTTGGTCACTCAGGACTCTTAGTTTAACACATTATTCAATCGCTTCCATGATTTACGTTTTGTTAGTATGACAATATAATTTATATATTTTACTGCTTAAATTCACAATAACAGCGGGCCAATGCCGTCGACCACACCCCATGGCGTGATGTCTCTGCTCCAATGACAGCACTCAGAGTTGCGTGAAGTCACGCCGGCGCAGCCCTTGCGTGCTTCACCGCCTCGAGACAGAGCTTTCGCCTTTACCTCTTCGTTTGCTCTCCCGGTTTGTAGGAATAAGTAAGCCCTCGAGCTGCTTATTCTCCTCGGCTGTCTGAGCAAAGCATAAACAGTTAAGCAGTCGCGTGCAGGCCAGCTTATGCTTGCTTTCCCGCTGCTTTTTATCTGTTTAACGTTGAGAGCGAAAAGGCGCAGTCTAGCGCGTTTGCTCATTGACCCCCCCTCAAGCTCTCACTCTCTCCCCGCCCATGCAAGAGCTGTGCATCTGCTGTTGGGACTGAGTATTCGAGCGAATTATGCTTTTCGCCTCGGTGTGTGTGTTTCATGTGACTATTAAGTGCACCTCATTGAGCTGCTTGATCATGAAGCTGTTTCACGGTTTAGCACGCTCGCTTGCTCGTTCTCTCACAGTCTCACGCTCTCCCCACCCACGGCGGGAGCTGTGAATTTCTTGAATGAGATTGGGTACGTCTGAGCGAATTATGCAGACATTATCCGCCTCCTCAGTGTGTGTTTCAGATAAAGATTCGTGCACCTAGTCAAGGGCTGCCCGTTTCTTTATAAACGCTCAGAAAAAAGGGGCGCGAGCTCAGTCTGCCTCACAGTCGAACAGCGCGTTTTCACTGACTCTCTCAAGCCCTCATTTCTTCCCTTCAAGGCGAGAAATGAATTTGCGATCGAGATGGAGTATGTTTAAGTGAATTATTCAGACACAGTCAGCCTCCTCAGAATGTATTTCTTAAGATTAGTGCACCTGGTTGCAGCTGCACTATCTTTATAAGGCTGCTTACAGTCTAGACGCACGTTTTCGCTGACACTCTCATAGCTGCGTGTTTCACTGTCTCACTCACGCTCTCACTTTCTTCGCTTCCAAGGCGAGAAATGAATTTGCGATGGAGATGGAGTACGTTAAGTGACTTATTCAGACACAATCAGCCTCAATGTGTGCTTCTTGAAGATTAGTGCACCTTGTTGCATCTGCACTATCTTATAAGGCTGCCTTACAGTCTATTCGCGCACATTCGCTGACTCTCTCGCTCTTATGTTCTCCCCACCCAAGGCGTCAGCTCTGTTTTCGGGTTGAGATTGAGTTTGAGTAAGTTATGCCAGCCGCAGCAGACACGAGCTGCTTTCCTATCAGCACCCTCTGTTTCACGGAGCTACAGGCACGGTAAAGGACCTAAATGCTACACTAACAGGGTCCGTAAAAGCGCCCTTGCAGTACGCCTTTTTAAAGGCAGCCATACAAGATAATATGAAGAGCAGTTTTGCATATTTACACAATGTCATGTGTTTTCACATACACAGCGACATAGTCTCAGCCTCAGACGTCACGCCCACCGAACGTTGGCTAAACGTCTGATGCATATGGTACACTTTTCTGGAA
>JAUMHR010000081.1:8520627-8532632 GCA_032361145.1 Enteromius fasciolatus
GTGAACAATGTTTGAGAGAAATGGTAATATTGTGTATCTGGAATGAATTTTAGATCTTTAAGTCCATCTCATGAAAACTCTGAGCAGAAACAAAGGTTGTTGCGTTTATATTTTTGTTGAGTGTAGATTACAGGGAGATCTGCTCTTTAAATGATCTACAGAGTTTTCCACAGGATTTTAGGACATTGGGGGTGACTTTTGATCTGTACACGGGTTGAAAATGTTGGGGGAAAATTTTGAGAGAAATCTGCAGTCAAACTGTTAATGAAGATTAAAGACAGGATTGTTTGTTATGTAAAAAAAATAATAATTGGTTATTAGTTAAGTTGCATCGCAGTTGCATTCAAATGTCACATTTAAATTATATAATCCACATAGTGGGTGCAAGCACCATTGGTGCTTGGACCCTAGTAATCCCAGCCAATAGATATATAATTATTATAGAGGGTTAAAAATAGTTACTAGTTAAAACTAGTCCTAGTTTTTTTTTTTGACAAATCACAACAAAACCAGTGTGGTAAATGTACTGTGTAGTCTAGACTCCTAAGTCCAAGAAATTTAGTTTGGATTTATTTTGAATGTCTATAGAATCATATTAACGTGGACTTGACCAATACTTAAAAGCCTGTTACACCTATGTGCATATCTTCTACAAATTATGTAAGTGTGACATGACTCTCAGCAGGCATGCGCAATTTTCAAAATTCCATTTTGTTTAGTTATAAAGTCTGTCAGTCACAGTATGTCTGAATTAGACTCGCGACCATTCACACAGAACACCTTATTGGTTTATGGAGCTATTTGTTTAGTGCTGTCGTGTGGAAAGGTTGACTAATTTGTGCACCGTTTCAGGTTATAGCCTCCAAGGCGACTAATGCCAAGCTAGAGAGTGAGCTGAAGCAGGAAAAGGCCAATCTGCTGGATATGCAGAAGATATTGTGTGATGAGCGCAAGCTCATGTCTGCCATGGATATGGAACATCAGAGTCAACTGGTAGAAATGGAGCAGAGACACCAGGAGAAGGTCTGCTTTCATAGCTCTTCATAAATGTTGTGATGCCATTGTCATAGTAAAGCATAAGGCAAAGTTCCCTTTTTTCTTTTTTTTAATTAATGTTTAATTTAAATTATAAATCTAACTTAATTGAAAGTAGGTGTTGTCAGAGTGTAATTAAATGTTTTAATTAAATGTGCAATAAGAAATGGTGAGCAGTTACAATGCGCTTGAGCAGTCTTTTTGGTATCACCAATTTACTTAATTTCTCTAATATGTAAAATGTTAGTTTGACTAGAGTTCTTGCATGTTTTGCTTGCTTCTTGCTTTGAGTTGTTCCCTCCATTATTACAACAAAGTGCATGATTACAATACTAAGCCACTGCAATGGAGCTGCTCTAATGCTATTAAATTAAAGATGATGTACCATAGAGCAAAAAATGAACAGTGAAAGTAACTAAAACTTGGAAAATAAATTTTAATGGGCATAATTATGAAAACCACTAAAGGATATATCTATTTGATGAATGGAAGTTACTAATTAGTGGTGTCAAACGTTTAATTATAAATCACATCAAAAATAAGCTTCGTCTTGGCGGAGTACTGGAAAAAAGTCTTACCACCTACCGCTGATATACTTCTGTATTTTAAAGTGTTGTTGCATATCACAAATACGCTGATTCCATTAAAAATAATATGGAAGTATAGAGTTTAAATGAGTTTCTTACATATCCACAAGTATCATCATTGTATTAATTGTCAAATTGTATGGATCATTTTAAAATGCATTACCAGTCAAAGCAAAAAAATTACTTATGCTTTTACAAAGGTTTACAGAAAAACATCATAAAATTGATAAAGTATTCTATTTTTTAATAACTATTTTATGTGAATGCATTTTAAAATGTAATTTATTTCTCTTATTTGAAGCATCATTACTCCGTAGTTTAGTGAAATCATTCTAATATGCTGGTTTTTCTGCTTAGGAAACGCCGATTTGATTCAGACGGTTTTGCTGCTTTGTTTTATGTAAACCATAATATTTCACCATTCAAAATACAAATAAAAATGTTCAGTATGTAGGCTATATATATTTTTTGTAAGCACTGTTATTCAACATGGACAAATTAAAATGATTGATCACCAACAGTAAATTAGCATTTTAAAATAATTGCTGAAGCATCATGTGACAGTGACACTGAAGACACTGAATCTCAGAAATACATTTTAAAATATCATTCACATTTATTGAATTTATTATCAAATTAGAATTAAATTCTAATACCTGCAGAAACCCTGCTATACACAGTTGATCACAATGTAAATGCATCAAACAAAAGATAACTGAGATGCATATATTCTTTCAATATGTTGGTCTTTCATTCATACCTTGTGTCTGATGTATTGTCCAGGTGCTGTATCTCCTTGGTCAGCTCCAGAGTAAGCCTGTGGCACAGGAGAAACTTAAGGAGCAGCAAGAGAAGGTGTCTAAACGGGAGCATGAGCTAATGCAGCGTCTAAAGTTTCAGGTGTGGAATGGCTGAAGGACTTAATGGCTGAAGTATGGTAACACTGTATTCAGTACATAGTTTGTACTGAATAGTCAAGTCACTTTTATTTATATAGCGCTTTTAACAATAACGATTGTAGCAAAGCACTGAAAATGATCAAATAGGTGAACAGAGTGATGGTAATGTATAATTACCAGATTAAGCTATTTATTTATCAAATGCAGAAGACGGTCTCTGTAATCAAAATGATGATAATCACTAGAAATCAGGTGTCCCCATCTAAGCAAGCCAGGTGACATATAGTGTCATACAGAATACAGTGTTATCATACTTCAGCCATTAAGCAACATAAATGTACATGTTTGAGAAAACACTGTGTATGTGTGGAGAAAGATATAAATAACTAACATTTTACAAACTAACTTTTGTAAGTCACTGAAATAAGGCCACAAATCATGTACAGAATATTTGTTCACTTTTTTAGAGTTTTAGAACAGCATGTGAGAGTAGAGTTTTTGCTAAACATTTGAATATTCGGTGACACTTTGTGGTAAGGGTGCATGAATTACTATGAAATCATGCATAAATTAATGCATGAATTATGCCTTACTTCATGCAGTAATATCTCATGAATTATCAGGAACTAACATGAGTCTTTCATTCACACATTAAGACATTAACGAAGATGGGTACATCGTCATGATTTATGATTTATTACGCAACTTTACACAACCTCTCGTTCTCTTCTCAGGGAACCAAAGTTTTTTCAGGCATTGCACACATTCAGTGTTAGTTACATTTTTAAACATTACATCTTTTGCCAAGTTAAACAGTAAATGTTTAAAAAAACATGAATAATTAATGTGTATTAGTGCTGGTAAGCACTATTTTTTTTATGTAATTACATGTGGTGATTAATTAATCGCAAATTAATCTCATCATATTGGAATGAGAAAAAAGTCTCAAAATAATTCATTGTTGTGTAATCATCCAACAGGCAATACAAAAAGTAGCTTCAGCATATACTCTTTTGGACCATTAGGTTGAGTAAACGATGCATTTTGAGTTTTACCTTTAATAATTTATTATATATTTTTTTTTTTATTATTATTACTACTATGGAGATATTACATTTCTTTAATGAAATGATCATCTAAATAATAAACTAATCAGTAGGTGGTGGTTAATGTCTTAATAATTAGGTCATTTGATCAAATTATGGTTGAATGGTTCTTTATGAATGGTCGATTGAATCATTAGGCTTGTTTGACTTGAAGCAGATTCACCATCAGATCATTCGTTATGTGACCTCAAAGTACTGCTAGAGTATTTAATCAGATTTGTGCCAATTAAAATGATTCAGAAGTTTTTGTTTGCCATTCTGGCACAAATCTCTCAAGGGGACGTGGTTGGTAGCGGTGTGTTCTCATTGGCTACTGGTTTTTGGATTGACAGCTTCTTGACCTGGAAGTGAATTCAATCTGTATTTATCTGTTACTGCTACTCTGTGAACATAAGCTTTTAGGAGCATGAGAGATCAAACACAAGTGAAAAGGTTTTATTATTAAAGTACAGTATATAATACTACAGTAAATCCAGCAGCAGGACCGCTACCTCTGCCTTGTGCAAAGTGCTACACTGCCATAGCCCTGCAAAATTACCTCCAGCAGGCCCTAAACGGGCATGTGTCTGCTCAAACAGGTTCCAGGAGCATTCTTTAGTTCAGGTGTGGGAGGAGATCCCTCAGGAGACCATCCGCCACCTCATTAGGAGCATGCTCAAGCATTGTAGGGAGGTCATATAGGCACGTGGAGGCTACACACAGTACTGAGCCTCATTTTGACTTGTTTTAAGGACATTACATCAAAGTTGGATCAGCCTATAGTGTGTTTTTCCACTTCAATTTTGAGTGTAACTCCAAATTCAGACCTACATGGGTTAATACATTTTATTTCCATTGATTCATTTTGTGTGGTTGTGGGAAGGAAAGTGATCTCGGGTCACATTGGTGTATTATGCAGGAACACAGAAAATGCTTTTTTTCTTCAGAAAGCGGCTTCCAATTTGTCTCCTTTATTTACAAAAGCACAGCTGTTTTTATTGTTAATGTACACAAATAAAACAAACCCGCGCAGTTATAGACGCAATACTGACTGGACAACTTTAGTCTTTAGAACAAAATTAGACCAAATACATTTAAACTTTATATAGATTAGCATTTGAACACTATAATAAACACACAACATGATCTGCATGATGACAATTTCATTATTAATATTATTGTGAAGAGAGATGAATGAAGAGTCTTGCGTTACACTAAGAATTTGACCACTTTACACTCAGCGACAGTAACACTGAGCTGACTCTGTTTTGGGGGATGTTGGTGAGGGTTGATAAAATGTGTGACTCTCTCTCCCCCAGCTAAAAGTTGCAGAACAGGTTTTGGCAAAGTGTCTGTTTTAGGATAAATGTCCCTATTCGGTTGGCTTTTGCAATTTTTGGCATACAGAGTATGACACGCTATATAATATGTTATGTCTCTGATGTCGCTGATTAAACAGCAGAGTATGATGCATTGTTCTGGAAATGAACTACACATGACTGTTTCCTGAACACGGTCACATCTCCATAGTTTGACACGCGTTAGTTCAACAACATAGGGCCAGTGTTAATGATGTCACACGCATGTGGTTGAGTAACATTTGCTATTTAAATGATTGGAGATCTCCCAAGATGCTGCTGTATTGAACATGACACATGTTGACTAAGAAACTATGCTTCTAAGCACAGTTCCAAAGCTGTAGTTCTAGCCACGTTTGTGACGTTGACTGCGATCATTCATTTAAACAATGTTTTCGGGGAAACACCGGATCATTGAACTGTGCTGGTAACGACTGAACTTGCAACCATAGACCAACCTTCGTCAAGCACTTTCAGATGCTGTTGGTCAGAGATTGAACCCCGCAGTTTGTGACTGGAAGCTGATAAGAGACTTAACCAACTTCTCCAAAATAGATAAACTTTTCCACTTTAAAAAATAAATAAACTTGCAGAACTCACTGAAGCACTTTTGATACTTAACAATTGTATTCGTTGTCAGTCATAAAATAAAAGCTTTATTGTTTTGAAAAGTTGGCCTTCTAGTTACATTCACTCACAAACACTCACATTTCTTACCTGCCCAGTCGCTGTCACATTAATAGGGTATTAGGGGAGGGGGTCTTTGTACCTTCAGGTGAGAATTGGCTATTAATGGCCATTCCCACTCCCTCGCATACAGGCTTTCGGACACAAAACATGTCTTTTTGAAATTTAAACCAACCAATTTAAACTTTTCATATGCCTTTATTTAGAGTAGAGAAAAACTAGCTATATATATTTCCTAAAAGAAATGCATAGGCCCATATTCCAAATATATTTTTTTAACGAAATAATAAATTTAACAAAACGAATGAAATAAAAAAAAAAACTGCACCAAACTGCAGCTACTCTGCAGAATTTCAGTTCATTTTTGTGATCAGCAATGTTCAGAAAGCGGCCTGCTATTTGTTTCCTTTAACAATAAAAACAGTTGTGCTTTTGTACATAATGTACACAAAAAATATTTTTTTATTCTTTAGTCTTCAGAACAAAATTCAAAAAATACATTTAAACTTTCAACGCATTATAGCAACATCAAATTAAGATATGTGTGTCTGAGAGGTAACTTGCCTTTTTGTTACCATATATATAACTTTAGACACAATATAAATATGATTTAATAATCTTGTCTAGAGAAACGGTGCTTTGGTGCGTGCAGCACCAGGAACGCGGACTAAAGGCTAATGTTTTAGATAATATATATAGATTAGCAAATATTAAAAGATTAAAAAATATAGATTAACAAATATTATTTTTATAACCTAAAAAGAACCTTTCCAGAACATTCCCTGCAGGTTTTAGCTTTCACTCTCCACACAAACGATTGGATATGCACCTAATAGCGCACATTTATATCTATTATTATTTAAATCTATTATTTTAAATCTATAGTTTATTTTATCCAATTCGTGATTTGAGGAGGTAAACTGAAACATAGAGTAGGTCAACTCAGTAAGTGCGTTTAAATGGACTCTTAATGCGATTATGAGATTTTGGCAGTATTGCAATTAAACTTTACCTTATGCAAACGCAATACTTCGATTACAATAATGCTATTAAGATAATAATCCCAGCAAGCATAATCGTATTAACATAGGTGGCCTACGCCGATATTAATGAAAATATACAGACATGTAAACACCTTAATAAAAATATTGCCGCTCTGACCAGTCTTTGCTACTGTTTCGGCTTTTAAAATAGTTTAGTGTGTATTGGCAAAATGATAATTTTTCGTTTTGTTTTTTAAGTCAATTTAGAATTTTTCATTTTCTCTGATAAAGGTTATATGCATCATTCGGAAGTGTAAAGGGTCTACTTTTATTAGTGTGCACTGACAACAACCTGCACTCTTTCTGAATCCATAATTTGTCCTATGCAGTGGGGTATGTGATTATGGCAGTAGAAAATTAACCACAGTTCTTAGCGAATAATAAGAATATGGAAATAGCATGTAAACGGGAGTGAGAAGCTTGTTATTGACATATAAACATCATAATGTGATTAATTTTTAAATTTGCTGTGTAGATGGAATTATTGAACTATTGTTAACAATGGTATTTGTGACCAATGCCCCCTGGAGCTGACCATAGGGTTTGGCTACAGAATTTTTTTCCTTGCGGCACCTGGTGGATGATATATGAAGCGCAACAACGATTTAAACAAATCTGAAAAAGAACTTGCAGCAAGACTCGTGTTCATGTGTGCCGAATTACAGGCTGCCACGTGAAAATGGACGAATTCTTTATCGCCACATCTGTAAACAGCAAAGTATTTAATTAAAATATTTAATTCGTTTAGATTTAGGATGTTGTTCCCTTTATTTTTTTAAGCAGTGTAAATCAAATAGGGACAATTTCACCCCAATTGTTTGCATTTAATTAATTAATCTAGTTAACGCATTAAATAATACATGTTGCTTTGTCACAGGAAGAGGAAATTGGAAAACTGCGAGAACTCAATGATCAGAACCAGAAACTCAAGGATGAGAATGAACAGTACAAACAGGTATAAGCCTTTTGACTTAAGCAAAGTCTCATTTGATCAATTACATTTTCCAGATAAGTTGTGCAATAGTTTTCTGAAACCTAAAACATTTTGTTTTGTTGGTGGATCTCCACAGAAATTACTTCTGGCCCAGCTGACAAGCGCAAAGAAAGTCCTCTCTTCTGTGAATGAGTCACCCGATACATCTTTTGAATATGTTCCTCCTAAGGTGAACCTCATTGCTTCAGGCTTCTTTATTATTTTCTACATACCTTCAAGATTTAAATGTCTATTCTGACCTGTCTTTTTTCCCCTCCACATCAAGCCCAAAGCCAAAATCTACTCCACTGCACGGACTCGTCTGCAAGAGCCTATAGATCTTGATGAACTCATCTCTCCATCGGAGTCTGAGAAAGAGGAGGACGAGTGGCGTCCAGAGAAAAATGACAGAGCAAGACGGGGCTCTAAGAAGTCAAAAATGAACGGCGTGAGTTGGACACGTGGATTGTGTCTTGACTGATACAGTCATGTATATTCACCAGCAAATCCCTTTGAGTTGTTGAGGCTTTGGCAATATCTGCTTCAAAACTGTGTTTATCCCTGGTGGCTTTCCTATTTAGCAAGCCATTTATGTATAATTCTGTCTTCTGTAGTGTGCATGCCGGGGTCGCTGTGTTAACAAGCTTTGTCGCTGCCGCAAGGGAAAAATTACCTGTGGGGAAAACTGTCTCTGTGACCATGAGAAATGTCGCAACATGGAGAACCGTAGCAATGTGGTTAGTAGATTCTTTTAGAGCCATTTGTTTGTTTACACTGTGAATGGCCAGTTTCTGATATTACTTCCAATATTGTCCACAGGATCAGACTGAAATAAGTGATGTGTCTAAGGACTCTGCTGTAATTCCTGAGGACCCTACTGCAGTCAGCCCACGAGATGCCACTTTTTTTAGACCCCCTAGTGTTCCACCTACTAAAAAGGTAAGACCAAAAATAAAGTTTTTCTTTGTGAAGTAATAGTTCACTCTAAAAGAGAAACTCTGACTTGCTTAGTTGGGGACACTTAATTTCTAGCAATTATTTTCGATTTCATTACAAAAATTCTATTTAAAACAAGCTGATCTAGACAATGTTGTCTCTGAGTTCAATAATGAAACGCCTTTTGCTGAAAATTGACTGTTTAATCTTGTCGTTATACATTACTACTAATCTATTTCCCAATTTGATACTGTTAAATGCTTTGACACAATCTGTATTGTATGAACCGGTACATAATATTAGTCTTTAAAATATTATTTATAGTCCCTCACCACCTGACTCACCAGAAATGTTATATTACTTGGGACTATCTAGTCTGCACTTTGGGAAGATTTTTTTTATCATGGATTAAAACCCTTTATACCTCTCCAATGGCAGTGGTTTGCACCAACAAAAATAGATCTGCTCTTTTTAGTTTACAAAGAGGCACCAGACAAGGGTGCCCACTTTCTCCACTTTTATTTGCCATCACAATCAAGCCATTGGCTATTGCCTTACAGTACGAACCATTTATTAAAGGAATCCATAGGGGAGATATAGTGTAAAATTTCGCTCTATGCAGATGACTTATTGTATTTATCAGATCCATTTCCAGGTCTACATAAATTACTGGCCATGTTGGAAAGATTTAATAGGGAATTAGGCTATAAAATAATTTGTCAGAAAAATGCCAATCAATGCCGCTGCCAAATGTAATCTTTTAATTTGATTATTTTTAAAGTTACCACAAAAAAATTAAATATTTAGGAATCTGGGTTACACATAATTACAAGGACCTCTATAAAGCTAACCCTGCCTTGATAGAGAAAAGGTAGCAAATCCCAACATTTGATATCCTGTTTCAGATTTTCTAAGTGGAAGAATTAATAAAATTAGGATGAATGTACTTCCCTAGTTCAGTTTTAAAAACTTTCTGCAAAGGGGTGTTGCTCACTGGGGTAATGGGTGTGGAGAAAAGGCGGAGATTGCATAAAATAGGGAGTTACAATAAGTTAATAAATACTGCTAATTTGCACACAGCCAATGTAAACATACACACATTGGCAAGATGGACAGCATTGCGCAATTTGAATTTCACAAAATACACCTTGCTTATCAGGCATGGCTCGTTTAGTGTCCTGCAGCAGCAGGGAACGCGGCGTCAGCTTTGCATTCAGATATATGCAATAGGCTAAGCTTGCCACTGAGCACCAGCAACATAATTATGTATTACCATTACTTTTATCAGAGAAAATTTTAGTGTGTAGAGGCTATAGGTATTTTGGTTTCCACTGAAGAAAAACACATTGATTGTGCTGGTGATGTCCTGCAGAGCGTGGTTTAGATTGTAGTCTCCGAATAAACTTAGATATACATCATGTTGCACATTTATTATTATAGCACTGATTTGCAGTATTGAGCGAGAGACTCTGAGAGACAATGGAGACGCTAGCTCCAAATGAAATATGATCGTTCCGCTATACTATTACATGCTCTGAGAAATTCGATGTAAAAAAAAACAGCGAAAATTAAGGCTAACATGTACCACATTTGTGCAGACTGTAGAGATGTAGAGACTGGCACGGTGTCTTTCTTCAGAAGAAGACGATCTGCAAAACCGGTTTGCACTAGTTCCCAATTAAAAAAAACTGTCCATAAAAAATAAATTTTTTTGTAGGACTCTGCAAACCAGCAGCATGCAGCCAAACTCAACTCTTGACGCAGGAAAACGGAAACAACATTTTTGTGTTTTTGCACTGAACAAAGGCAAAAACATGAGCCATGACTCATAAACAACAACAAAAGACGGCGATCCTGCGAAACCGTTTTATACTAGTCCCCAATAGACTAACCACAATAGTCAACCCAATGATGTAAATAAGTACTGTACAAGCCACACAGTCAGTGAGTGCTAAAAACAACTTGTGTGCGTCACGGGCCTCAAATGTAACTTTTAAAACCGGATGCACGAAATGGTCACACAAAGCGCCAGTTTCCAGCTATTACTGTTTTAAGCAATGTACAACATGTATATATCTCTTGAGGTGCCCCTATTACGCCTTTTCAAATATAATCTTTCATGCAGTGTGTCATGTAGCTGTATGTGGACATAAACTGTCTGCAAAGTTGTGATGCCGACAGTGCTGGATAAAGTTTGTCTATTTGTCTAAGAGTCGGCTCACATTCGCCTAAACGAGTCGTCAGCAATTTTAATCTTTTTCTGTTACGCTACACGTTATGAAGTGCCATGTTTGCATAATGTCCGCCCATGTTCTACTTCGCGAACAACTTGTCCCGCCCATGAACCGTACAATTTCCACATGGATTACATTGTCAATAAGAAGCTGTATCCTGCGCTGTCATTCAGTTATGGCAATCAGCGTTTCGTTTTCCTACACCCACTGTAGAGGTAGACCAATCATAAAGGACTACGCCGTCTGGTCTGACCAATCACAGCAGGTAGGGCTCACGGAAAGAAAGGGTTTAGACAGACTGATTCTTTGAGCTGCTTCACATGAGTTTGTTTAAGAATCATTTAGAAATGGGATATAATTAAATCTATTTTTGGAAAAAACTTAAGTGTTTTTGACATTGCATACATGTAAACCTGTTTTAAGAGACTCATGAAGCAATATTAGCCACCAAACACTTGTAATTTGTCTTTCTGCACTGGAATTTCAAAACATTTTCTCTATTTTAACCTTAAATACTACGCTAATTGTAATCTAAATAAACATATATATATATATATATATATATATATATATATAAATGGTGTCTCTTCATCTCTCCCCAGAATAAAATGCTATTGTAAAGCATAGTTATTAGTATACAATCAATGCACATGATTTGTTAATCACTAGAAAACCATTCAAACACATTGACAGCACAGAGTTGTTTGGAAATATTGAGAGCTCTATGAACCATGTGACCGCACAGCAGCGAGATGAAGCATGTCACAACTCAGATTCACAGATTCTCAACTGTTCTGGCACAGATGTGAGTGCTTGAGAGCACAACGTTTGTTTCTGTTGAGATGCTGTGGTCACTATGATACGGAATACCGACTGAAGGTAATGGCAAACACTTTGGGAATTAAATGTTTCTCCAAACATTAAAGGGCACAGGAACATATTTTAGGTTGGAGGTGCTGTACGAGCAGTAGTGGTTGCTGATTTTTATTAACTAACATAAACAAAAAAGTTATTACAAACACTCAATGATGATTTAAAATGAGTTTTAAGTAAAAGTGCTCTATTAGTCTCAGTAATTCTTATGTAATATGCAAGGGGCAACCTCCCGCTCCCTCTAGTGAAACCAACACGGAAGTGATTAAAACTGCAATTCATCGACTAGCCGCTG
>JAUMHR010000081.1:8537912-8549562 GCA_032361145.1 Enteromius fasciolatus
CCGGAGCAGGGTTTCATAACCCCGGGTAAAATGCGGTGCTAACACCGCTTTCAAATTACAGGTGTGAAACGCGTCTTACCCGGGGTTAAAAGCGGTGTTTAGAATGCATATAACCCGGGGTTAAGCACAGTGTGAAAAGCCCTATAGTGAATCAAGAAAAGAAAAAAACATCTTTGGGCAAAAAAAACAAAACAAAAAAAAAAGACATCCATTTGACAAGTAAAAAAAAAAAAAAACCTACACAAAGCATCCAGTGTGACTTGCTCCATGATGGAAACAGAATCCAGTCTTTTGCAGAAGCATCAACCTGTCAATAAAAATAAAAACAAAAACTAAAGTAAAATTGTGCACAACACATTTCTCTTTGTGAGATCTTTTTGCTCTGACCGAATGCTTACTACATTTTCTATGCAAAATCAGATTTAGTATGACAACAACTTAAAAATCATCAATAAAATGCCATTATATGATATACATGATAAAGGCTAACTAATTGCAGCCAAAATGATACACCGTTAAAACAAAGTGTAAATGCTTACAGTAATACGCAACATGGGATCTTTACAGCGTTGGGGAATCAAAGTTGCATTCACTAAGAATTAGATGTCCAGACTTGGATCCCCTAACAACAGAAATATACATAAATTTCATCATAAAAACTTTTGCCATTTCTGCAGTTTTGCAAGTCACACACACAAAATCTACCTGCAATTCACTAACGTCTTCAATTATCTTGAAACAGCAGTTCAGAATCTGTTAACACAACAACTTTAAACATTAAAACAGGAAAACAAAAACATATACATGAATAATTGATTTAAAAAAAGGAAAAAAAAAGATCCTAACTGTTGCCTCAATACTGCGTTGCAATCCCAGTGTCTGAAAGTCTTCTCTCATCAGGGTGGTTGAATAAACACGTGGGACTTTTCAATGTGTCTAACACACGTCTGAGCAAAAAAAGAAAAAATAATAACATTTAAATACAACAGGTTTGAAGCCACTCATTCCTAAACTATATGTACCTTCAAGGAGCAATCACTTTTTCTTCCATTGCTTCACCTAATGGTTGTTTCCAGCAGTTCTTGTTTAACAATAAATCATTCAGCTTTCTCACAGCTACCTTTTGTGTACTTGGCTCATCATCCATTTTAATTGTGTTTCCATACGAAGTCCCTACAAATAAAGCATGTCAGCAAATTGTGCCAAACAATGTTAACAATATCTTTACCTGATAGTGCTTGCCCATGCTTGTCCAGGACAACCTCAGTGCATCCAACATGCTTGGTAAGTTGTTCAGCAAACCTCTTTTTTTTTTTAAGGTAAAATGACCTTAGATGAAGAATGGACATCACCAGGGGCCTCATTTATAAAAATGTAGTGCAGAAACCATCCTGATTTTGATCTTATGATCATTTCTCCGATATGCATACATAAGATTCATAGAAGAAACGTACGAACGGAAGTCATGCATACGCGTCTATTTCAGGTGTAAAGTCTATGAATTGCAAACTATCTTGAATTTGCACGCAAATTAAATGTTCGGCTCTCTACATATGAAACACACCCAATCATCTTAATTCTGAAGAGTGAGCAGCAACAACAAAAATGCTCAAAAACTCTGACAATAAAAAGTGTATATGACTGCTCAGACCCTGACGTGATGCCAAGCACTTTTCCACGCCAAAGAGTTTTTATAAATATAAGTGCTGGCTTGGATTTAAGCGTGCTCAGATCTGAGCATACGCACGTTTTATAAATAAGGCCCCAGGAGCATCCCAACTGCCATATATATATACATATAGTTTTTTGGACTCCTGCCTGCATGTTTTGCTAAAACCAGATTCTTTTTGTCATTCTGTAGCTCTGTCTTCTAGGGGAGCCGTACGTAGATAAATTATGAAATTATGTGCTGACAGTCTTTAAACATGTCCTGTGGTTAGAATTCAAATGAAAAACAAGTTTTCAGTATTTGTTCTTGTTTTAAGCATAGAATTGCTTAATTTTCTTCAAAGAAGAATTAATGTATTTGTTTTGCATACCAAGTCCCAAGGGACATTGATTTAAGGATTGAATGCCATGAAAAACAGGCTTTCTGTTGGTCAACATGCCAATATGAAAACCTCATCCCCTATAATTCCCATTAAAATGATTTAGTAATTATAAAAAAAACTGTTCTGATTACTTCATTTCAAAAGTAATTAGCAATTAGTTACTAGTTACATTACTTTTTTCTGCGTGAAATTTATGAAAATCCAGTATACACCCTCCCGATAAATGTGTTACTAGGTGCTAGATAATAAGCATAAACATTCATAAAAACTGTTATTTTAAGTAAAACAAGCAGTTGCGGTATGCACAAATGGGGCTTCATTTATAGTGTCCGAAAAAAACAATGCAATTCGTCGCAATCTCAATATGTTTCTATTTTGCGGGTGTCACCCGCACACACGAGCATCTACACGCAACACACATGTGTCTACCCGCACCCATTGCCACTCTCTCATGTCTCGCGGGAGAAATTTCTAATGCACTGATTTCAACAGTGCGTGCGCTACACCCTTTTTGCAATCTAGATTATAAAACACTGCATTCTGGCAGCAAAATAATGCGACAGTAACATATAGCGACCTCGGCTTAGTACCTATACTCTAATTGCGGTTTTTGAAATTATAACTTGTTAAATTACTCTGTTAATTAAATAATAATAAAAAAAAATTTATTACAGTAATGCATTATTAAATAACACCTTACTGCCCAACACTGCTCAGAAGTACTTATGGTGAAAAGTAAAAAACAATTTTTATTGAGTATATGTACATATATATATACATTAAAAAAAAAATTCTGCAGTTTTTGTACTTTTTTAAACAAATCAAATGCATAATGCAAAGCAATACATGTAAACATTATTTCAACGTTGAAACAAGCTCAAATGGATGTAATAGTTTTTCAGACTGCTTATCTCAATTTTGAATGCTCTCATTCTCCTTTGGTAATGTTCACATATGGATCACTATACTAAAAGTACAATCGATGATTATAATGTCTTAATATTAGTATGGTGAATTTGTGAAAACATGGTATACTCTGCATTTTATTCTCCCTTAACACATACTAATGGTTTACAGTAAACAAAGTACCAAAACAGTAGTACACTTCAACTAAATAGGTTAGACAAACATAACATTAGTAACATCTCCCACAGTCAGTATCTCAGTTTAGTGTTGGAAGGACTTTTTTTTTAACCTTAAAAAAATAATAATAAAATATTAACCTCTCCTTTTTCTTTTTTGACCTCTCTACCTAATCTAAGCATATTTTAAATATGCTTAGATTAGGTATTTGCATCTTTTGGTGGTTTTCACAGCAGAACTGGTAAATGCTTCATTAGAAGAACACTGACCCATGAATGGGCATTCACATATATCATCATTTGCAGCTGTAATGCCCTTTACATTAAACACTTAAAAGACAAATACAGAACAAAAGAGTCCATTTAAAATACTGGACAAGGTCTCTTCTGGCATATACTGAGAAACGCATCATGTTTAGTAGCATAATGAAAACAAATGCCTCTTTTAAGATGTTTTGCGGATGTCTGACATGACCACATCATTCCAGCTTCTGACAGTCTGTTGGATGTGCTGGGTCTGTTTTCGAATGGAGGCCCTGCTCAGTCCTCTGGAAATGTTTCTCTTGGTGGAGCTATAACCCATGTTCATGACCCCTTTGTAGTGCTCCACGGCCTGGACCCTGCAGTCACATTACCATCAATGGTTATTTATAGAGTAAAGTACAAGATGAAGTATGGTGTGTTTGTATATCCTATTCCCCCATCCAATTTATAGGTGTACTCTAGCTGGTTGGTGCCTTATTAGAAACTATAAACACACAAATGCATATAAAAAAATATCATGCATATATATCCTATTTGTATATCCTATTCCCCCATCCAATTTATAGGTGTACTCTAGCTGGTTGGTGCCTTATTAGAAACTATAAACACACAAATGCATATAAAAAAAATATTATGCATATATATATATATACTGTATATAAAAACATTGATAACCAAAAATAAAGATGTTCAAATTGTCTGTATTACAACAGCTAACAGCTTTTAGTAAGGGTTAGAATAATACTTGCATGATCAGTGGAAGATGGTAAAACGTAGACTTGTTCAATAAAGTCATTTTGTTTTCTTTTTGCACAAAAAGCTTAATAAAAGTAGGGTTGAACCACTGATGTCACATAGACTATTTTTACAATGACTTATCTGGGACTGGGAAAGTTTCAGTACAAAGCTACATATGGAGGCTCAGAAAGCTCTCAGATTTGATAAAAGGATAGTTCACCCAAAAATGTAAATTCTGTCATTAATTGCTCACTCTTGTGTCGTTCCAACCCCGAAAGACTTTAGTTCATCTTCGGAAAACAAATTATTTTTTTTTTTGAGTCTGAAGTAGATTTAGGTTTAGAAAGTTAGAAATGAGAAAGCTTTGCAAATTAATGCAGAAAAAACACCCGCAAACTAAGAAATATCTTAGTTTGCGCATATGCAAATGCACATAACACAAAAGAAACACGCAAGTAGCACAGACCACATTAAAAATTACCCCAACAAAATGAATAACCATGTTTTTTTTGCCATATTAATTACCATTTACAAAACCACAGTTGTACAAATACCATGGTTAAACAATGGTTGGTGTAATAAATCCATGGTTAATTTTTGCATGGTTTAACTATAATAACTTTTTTTGTTTTTATTTATTTATAATGATTAATAAATGAATTCATTTTTAATAGCAAGACCATAGGCTAGGGCAGGGAGTCAAGCAAATAATAATAAAAAAAAAACGGCTCATATAAGAAACAAAACTAGGCCAAAATATATTCTTTCTTTATTAGCCTTTGTTTTTAATTCATCTTGTAGGTGACCTTGGAACTAAAGTTCATTTAAAATGGAAACAACAATTGTTTATTACACAGAATCTGTGCCAATGTCTTGGACCAGCATCATTTAGCCACTAAGTGTAGTTTGGGCACCTCCTCGATGCATCCTATAAATGTTGTCACATGTCTTTCACACATGCAGTCTGTTTTCTTCATTAGAATCATGCGATTACAGTATCGGAGGAGCTGAATTTTATCTTTAACTCATTGTACTTTCTTATGTAGACAACATTTTAAGTAAAAATATAAATATGCAATGAGCTTTTTGTTAAATTTGTGCGCAATAGCATCTCTTTACACTTATTTTTTTCTTGCTGACTAATGATATGGACGTAAAATTGTTATTTTGAGGTAAATGATTGTTGCGTTAAATTGTTTATAAGCTTTACATGTAGTTTACAACACTGAGTAATTGCATGAGACGTTTCAGTAAGTTGCACTGAAAGCTATCTTATAAAATACTTTTTGATGTTTATTCATGTTTTAGTAGTATATAGAAAGATGTGAGAAATTCATGCAGAAGTTCAGCACAAAAAATATGATGAAATTGACCCTTATGTCTACGAAACAAATACATAAACATTTCAGATGTAGTCTGTGCCTATTTGCAGAGCGCTTCTTCCACATTTCTTGTTTGTTGTATTTCATGTGTACTGTGCTAATTACAAAAATCTGAGACATGCACATCGTACACATAGCACAGCTTGTGTTAAAAAGTAAGTGAAGATGTATACTTTGAGCTAAAAAAACAAACCACAATATAGAAGTAAAATAATTTTTAAAAAGAAAAAGGGAGAAAACAGACAAACAAGCAGCAGCCATTGTAACTGAGTTTTAGTTCTTTAAATTAGAAAGTAAAGGTTCTTTTGGTGTAGGTTAATAACTGAAACATGCAATACAAATAATCTTTTGTGTGGCACTGACAGCATTAGATCCAGTGAGCTACACTGTAGCTGCTAGAGTAAATTCACTAGCTTGGAAAAACAGCCACAAAATGAAATAAATAAAAATACTTTAAAACATTTACCTTAGCTTTAATCCATAAGACACTCCCTGAATCTGTCGCTTGCAGAATAGGAGAAAAATTATAAATTGATTTCATTCAGAAAAACATCACAAGTCGATATGCTTGCCTAAAAGCTTTTTTTATTTATTTTTTAATTGCTGATTGCAATAAAATGGATTTCAAACAGCCCTAATCCTCTTGTTCCATATAGCTGTGGCTTCCCACCAAGGAATGAGAGTGAGCCATTTGAAAATCTTGGCGGGAGAAAAGTTATGCGTGGAATTCAAAGGGGGATGGGGATGAATGGGGTCCCTCAGATAGAGAGGAAAGGCTAGAAGATAATTATTAACAGTAACACAGCATAATAAAACGGTCTCATCTAAGATAACAAAACAGCTTCAAAACCAGTGTCTTAGAGACAGAATCCTTAGATTTAGACAATTAAATCACATTGCTGCTAGTTGGGTGGTGATCATTTCTTCCAGTATTTTCAAACTCATTTAGCTGCAGTAAAGAACATCTTATTAATCCATTTTAAGAAGTGCAACATACAGGCTTTTTAAGGAGGGTTCAGTACAGAGCAGCTGCTGAACAGTCATCCGTTAGGGGGAGGGGAGGGTGAGAAAAAAAAAATAAACAGACCCACACTCCTGAACAGGAAATGGCCAAATGTCATGAGCAGGAACTAAAACCATATTATGCTTGAGCAAGCACAACATTTCACCCCCATCTCACAAAATGAATGAAATTAAGCTTATAAAACGTAAAGATTAAAACAAAAAAGAAGAAGAAAAACAGAAGAAATTATTTTCTCTTTCTTTACAGAATAAGAATTTAATTGGGCTTCTGTTGTACTCACCGATCATCTTTTCCAATCGCATCATCAAAGGCTTGAGAGAGACTCTTTAGCCTCCGGAGGCCTTTGGATACACAATCCAGATCCTCATCAAACTGCCTGTCACAGGATAGACAGGGCCTTTATGTGATACCATGTGTTGCCTTCATATCTGCAGCACCATCACCCCTAATGTTTTTGTGAAGTTAAGGTTATCTATATGCTAATTTACTTTGAAGAAGACGGATAATTTAAAATCTACAGTCCATTGTACTCCAAACATCTGGACATACTACTTATACCGAATACTACACAGTATAGGGAAGGATAGGCAGCAATATTAAAATTCTATTGGTCAAATATTTATTTAAGTAAGTGTTTGACAATATCCAGCTTGGAGTCATTATAGTTATCTGAAATAAACACCTAAACCATAAAAATATTTTCATTACTTGAAATAAACGTTAAATGAAATAAAATATGTAAAATGTGTTTTTATTTTAACTAGTTAACTTGATGTACGAAGATAACAAAATATAGAAATAAAAACTATAGAAAATAAAATAAAAATGTAAAGAAATTTTAAATAAAAATGCAAATCTAAAAATAAAAAATTCTAAATTGATAAAAACTATAAAAATAATAATAAAAAACTAATTAATTAATTTTTATTCTTTCTGGTGTAAATGTCTACACATTTGGCTGTTTGTTTGTTTGTTTGTTTTTTTAACAGAATTGTGGGATCCAGTATTCTACATTGTGTGCTGTTGTTATACTGCATATGTTGGCAAATACAGTCAGTCTTCTAGGCATTTCATGCATGCAGAAATTTGAATAATGTGCACAGCATACATACAATATTGCAATAACAGTTCAAGTAATATGGTATATATAATTTTTCATTCTTTTCTGAAGGGAAAAATGTTTGACAAAAGACACTTAAATGTGCTCTAAAATGTGAAAGTCCGTTGCCCTAATATACTACATGACTACTAATACTACAAAAAAAAAAAGAAAGAAAAAAAGTTGATCCCTTCTACATGTTTGAACTAAAGTTCCTGTCACAAAGAAATATGTAACTACTAAGAACAAAATTGTTGTCATCAAATGATTTAATGGGAAAATAAAATAAATAAATTAAACAGTTTAACAAGCAAGCATGTGAAGCAAAAAAAAAGCCTCACCTCCTGCGGTTCATTGTGTTGGGTGATGCAAAAGGGCTTTTGAGTGCAGCTATTCGCACCAGCTGCCTCCTGGTGCACGTGGTCTTCACAGTCCTAACAGCAGAGTCACTGGCATCTGGGGTGTAGGCACCTCGAGGAGTCCGCTTGTTGATTGACCTTGGAGTTCGCCTTGGGGTTATGGTAGTACGAGCAGCAGATCGTTTTGGGGTTTGTGATGTCCCAATGCAATCACATTCCTCACCATCTGATGTTCTACCAGGTGTCATGACCAGACACTCCTGACGTGACTGTCTGCTTCTTTGAAACCTCTGATTAGAAGATAAACATATATATTTGAAACACCTGTCTTACACAAATGACTACAACAAATGATTAAATTAATTTAAAGAAAACAAAGCACACCTGATAGACGCTTCCAATGGAGTTTTTGGCATTGCGGGTCATTTTGTGGACAGCACTAGTCTTTTGGTTCATCTGTAATGACTCCCATGTGGGGGTCTCAGAAATGTTCACGTTGGATTGCACTGGTTTTAAGGGCAGCCGCTTGCGCAGAGACATTCGCAGTGAGTTCAGCGAGCTGGAGGAGCGCATTTTCTTAAACTGCTGCGCCGCTTCGGGCGAACTGTCAGGTTCTGACTCATCGAGGACTGCATGTGATCTCCAAACCCCGCTTACAATCGTGGATGTCATAATGAGATCTTAGAGAAATTAAAATTGCCCATTTACAAAAAATAAATAACAGTTAAAAAAATATATAAAAATCCGATATTTGTAAATCTTTGTGTAATCTTCACATTTTTAATATTACGTTATATATAAAAGATTTTTTTTTTTAATAAACATATTATTTCTAATACGTTTAAGTTACGTTAAGCAGAGTTAAGAGCAGGGGTGCCCAACCCAGCTCCAGACGATCGACGATGCAAAGTTTAGCTCCAACTCTAATCAAACACACATGCCTTTAATTTTCAAGCGATCCTAAAACACGCAATTAGTTGCTTCATGTGTGTTAGATTAGAGTTGGAACTAAACCTTGCAGGACAGTCGATCGTCAGGAGCAGAGTTAAGAGCCCAACGATCATTTAAAAATCCAGCTCTTTAGCACAGAACCATGCAAAAAAGCAAACATATCTATAACGTGACATTAGATTTAGATTACTATTACATTTCATTGACTTTACAATCCAAACTTACCGTTGTTTTTCCACACCATAGAGTTTGATGAAATCGGACTATACCTTGCTTTGTTTCTTGTGGCCGTTTGAATTCAGCCCGCTCCCTGTGGAAGAGAGACTGTATCCCGTTTCCCCACACTGATTGGCCGAACGTGCCGTTGCGTCGCATTCGAAAAGTGACGTAACGCGCGGTTCTTTGTTTCGAAACGAATGTATTGTTGTGATCTCTTTTCATAGAGTCAGTGTTGACAAGTTTGGGATACTTTAACATTCTTTCCGTATAATGTTTTTCATGTCCTGAAGCGACGCCAATAACAGGGTATTAACTCCTTGAATGCGACTTTTATACCCGGCCAAAAACGTGTATTTTAGCCCACCGAAACGCGATTTTAACCGGTGTTGTGTAATATTGTTCCTGTGAAAAACTTTCAGTGGGTGGAGTTTAGTCATGAGTTTTTCTGTTGGGGCGTATCCTCACGTAATGATTAGCATTAACTCCAACAGTGGCAAAACATTGCATATTTGTGTAATATGATAAATAGTCTGTAACATTTTTTTGCTTGATTGATTACAGGCACACAGCAAAGCTATCAATAAGATAACATGTTTTACCTAATATAGTTTTTACTCTTTGTTGTTTAGCTTTTTATAAATTTCATTTTTAAATTTATTTCTGAAAGTTTGATTAGTCTTGCTGCCATTGGTGACTAGTTCAGTATAACTATGCCTGAAACAATCCTCTACAAATATACCTGTGACATATAAAGTTGGTGTGAGCATCTTGTGTCATTCTTTTTTATTGATCATTATTTTAAATAACCATTTTTTACCAGCCTTCATAGCACCATAAATATCATTTTGTAATTATTCTGAATATCAGGGGCCTGTTTCAGTAAGGAGGTTAAGTGAAAACTCAGAATTTGGTAACCCTGAGATAAGAGAAACTCTGGGTTTTCCGTTTTAAAAAGGCAGGTTTGTCAAACTCGGGAAAGTAGGGTAATTCAAGCCTGTTTCTGAAAGAGAGGTAACTTTTACTCTGAGTCAGTTACCTGTTTCAGAAAGGAGGTTAAACTGTGTAAAAAACAGATGGAAAGTTGTATTGAAGTTTGTCCAGTTACAATGATGACCTACTGTACCCGTGACTTCAGCTCTCTCATCCAATCTGAAACAGACAGTGACTTTACATGATGATGAATGAAAATATCACAAAAGCAAATCAAAGATATATTATAACATCGGTGATGATGATGTATATTTTCTTATCCAAATTACAAAACAGCCTAATGTTAGTAGCTGACCTATGTCCAAGAAGACTGCATTTAGTATTGATTTCAACGAGGGGAGTCATAATTTGGCACAACACCGGCCCTGAGCATATATATGGTAAATGAGGCCCGGTATATGCAAATGCTAAGGGTGCGCCGATCCCTAGGGGTGGCAAAACGATTGATTTTGTTTTTTTAACAATTTATTTTTTAATTACAAAGAGAGCGAGATTGTCCCACAAAAAATAACTATTTTATTGCTCTCCCGACTCAACGCATGATCTAGTACTTTTTCCTTTTGCAGCCACTTTCACATGCAGCAGTTACCTGATAGTGTCAAAAGACCGAATCCCTCTGGTGCCCAAGGAAGAAGATACAAAGAGGAGAAGAAGAAGAAGAAAAACGAAACAAAGACAGAGGTAAAACGATGAAATGAATGATGATGATGATAATATTAAACTAAAATAAAGGCATTAAAAAGCATATCTTTTAGAACTTACGCTTCAGCACATCAGTCAGAGTCATAGAGCAGAAGCAGATGAACGTATTCATCTTGTAACGGTAAAATAATGTATCTTGTTGTTTGAATAAGTGCAACGTTGTCTTTATGAAATAAACACTAGTATGTCTATAAAGGTTCATATAATGCATCACCACACCGGTGTGATGTTGATGTAATGTGATGTCGTCGTTTTAATGATGGTCAAATTGCACACATTGACTTGTTAAAAAACCTGCGGTGTAACTGCATTTGAGTTTGACACAAAGCAACCGAGTGATCCTTGTCAGCTAGGCAAAATATATTAAAAGAAATTTCTATTTTGTTTTATGGCTGTCTGCTGAATATGCTGATGCATGTAAATTAAATGATGCAATTTATTAACATTTCATTATATTATATAATGGTCACACAGCATGGTAGGTTAAAGTTTACAATGCTATTATAGTATGTGTTTGCTGGCTAGATTAAAAAAAATCTAGTAATGTATACTCCCCGCTCATCTTCACTATAAACATAGAAAAACATGGTTTACTACTGTATTAATGTTGCATTAAATAAAAAAAAAGGTAACTTTTTTTTCTTAACTACACACTATGAATGATTAGTTAAGCATTGGCAAATAGTTAATTAATCATTTATAAAACATTGTCCCTGCATTAATAGACATTAGTAAGCAGTTTATAAATACAGCTATACATGCTTTATTCTTGCTTTATAAGCATCTATA
>JAUMHR010000081.1:8560134-8570465 GCA_032361145.1 Enteromius fasciolatus
CAATTTCACATTGGGTGAGGGATGCTATTGCCCTAGCCTACGAGGCGCGTGGTCACACTTCACCTCTAGGGGTCAGGCGTGCTGTGGGCGTGACTGGACGTCCTTTCAGACAAAATCGACCTGAGGATGTATCTGGTTCAGCCGTATTTATAACCTGCAGGTGCACACAATCAATTAGCGTCACCTGAAAGAGGTTATATATGCCAAGTTTTGGCGTGTTTGACACACATGCTTCAACAACCGGTCGAACAAAGACTGTTCTCATTAGCATTTTCACGCAGCATCTCGTTCCCGCTTTTTCAGGGAACAGGGTTACAGTCAAGTAACCCGAGACGTTTTGGCACCACCCAAAAAAAAATAAAATAAAATTTCACCAGCCCCTCGCATAATGCAGCAGCATATACATTGTAAGTGTTTTTATTTAGTTCCATTCCAATTTATTTTTGAGGAATATTTGAGGAATGTTCCACTCCAATGCCCATTTTAAATTGTATAGTCAGTTTAAAATGCTTACATTGATAACTAATTTAAAGCATTTTTATTGCTTAAAATTTTATTGCTGTTTAGGGTTTGAGGCCCATTGTCATTGCAATGAAACTGTAAAAATGAATATAACCTTGGATTGTACATTTAACGAAAATAGATTCCTTATGGAGTTCATTCTGAAACTACTGAACTAACCCTAAACCTGCCAACTAACCCTTCAAGATATTTTTGTTTACTTATATTCCCCCAAGTATTAAACATTAAACTTACACTGGACATCAAACTCGATGTAGCTGTTCACACTCGCATTACCCTTCAGCTGACAGATAAAGACAGCTCCGTCGTCCTCTTTATTCACAGTCTGTACACAAAGACTACTTGGGGACTGGCGGTTTTCTTCTGCCAGGTTCACCTGGACGTCATTGCGGAACCACTGCAATTCATTTTGGTTGGATGGGTTGATACCTTCATCAGTCATACAAGTCAGAGTGACAGTTTTCTCAACCTCAGTCCGAATAAAGTTCCCCGTGGCCAGTGGACATGACACAACGGTGACTGCTGTTTAGAGATAATTAACTATTTGTTCAGACATAAGAAACTAAAGCCTTTGCAGTAATGTTAATACGCTGTATTTTTCCTATAATAATACTTCACAGTTTAAATCACTTCAAAAATACTGAACAACATTTGGTAAAATTCCTTGGAAGCATCAGGTTTTAAAAACATTAAGTTATACATTACCTTTTACACGACAGAAAAAGCACAGCAGCAGCAGAGAAACACTAACTGAAACTTTCATCTTTGTATGTCTGCCAGATATCCTGAATAACAAAAAGACATCTAAACAAGTTTGGAAAAATGTATGAAAATCTGATCTATGAAATAATTTATGGAAACAGTTTTCAACTGAATTTATATTTTGCCAGATATATTTAAGAAAATAATCTTTAACTTAGTGTTGGTGGGGTCTTAAACAACCCTGGATCCTATTGATTTTCACCGGATACAGTACATAAAAAAACTTATTTTGGATAACATGAGGGTGAGTAAATGATGGCAAGATTTATTTATTTTTTTCATTATTCAATGCTTTTAATAATTCCTGCCAGTTGCAAAGTCCTTTAATCATTTGATTTTATTAACAGAATATATGAAATAATTGCGTTCTCAGAAATTCAGAGCACCTTTTACTTACCAAAGCTTTGTGCAGACAACTCTAATTAACAGATCTCTGTAAAATGGCAAATCCAAAGATTGTGTGAAGTCTGGGGAGGTTTGTGTCTTCAAACCAATGCTTTATATTATGTCGCTTTACAACACTTAACAGGAACTGAAATCACCTCCCCTCACGGTCACAGACCTTTTAGTGTTGTGGAAAAATAGGCTGAATGGCTTTAAAGTGTCATCACAGTCTCCCCAGAAGGAATGGGAAGCATAAAAAGAGAAAAATCCTATAAAGATATAGTCTCCTAGCCATAAATCATCTGTGATAAGAGAAATTTAATGTTCTATAATGGATGTCAATGCCAAAAGCAGTAAATATAAAAATATATGTCCCAACCCAAAATTAATCATACATTCCTTCAGTGTTTATATGTGATATCTGTGTTAAGTGAAGGTGACACTAGGCAATAATTTTACGGACATGTACAGGAAATAAAGATAAAGTAATACAAAATCTGATACAAATACTATTAAATTCTGTACTGTATGTAATGGCATATTTGCTAACATAAAAAGGTGGTTGAAACTGAATTGTTACGGAATTATATAATGCATGTTGTAGGTTACACATTTTGCCCCAATTTAAAAACAAAAGATTCATTATGTGGTTTACATAATAGAATGATATTATCCACCAGGGGGTCTAGTTTGACCACTGTAAGTTAATGATGTTACTGGTCAAATTTAAAGTGTAGATAAAATGTACAGATATCACAAGGTCAGAAAGGAATAGCAAAATCAATGTTTGCCTATTTATTTATAGGCCTACAGACACCAAAATATGTTATTTTGACTGATGTATCCCTCTCTCTCTCTCTCTCTCTCTCTCTCTCACGCTTGCACACACACACACACACACAAACAATGCTAATATTAAATGCATTCAATTATACACAATACAAATCTATATTAATAATACAAGTTCAGTTTAAAAAAGAGCAATTAAGCTCTTAGAAGATTGTATCCAATCAAAAAAATTTTTAATTTGAAGTTCTGACCAAGTTCTCTTCAATGATATAAAGAGCATCTTCTAAGAAGGCATGTAGCCCTCTCTGTATAATCAGTCACATGATCAGTGTCAAAAATTAGTTTGTTTGATTAGTACAGAACCTGTTCTGTACAGTAGGCTACCTTGTACAATAATTAATTTTATCTTTAAGTCAGCTTGTTTGTTTGTTTTACATTGTTTGTTTTACATTGCCATTTCCCTATGTATGTATTTGTTCTTTTTTTTTCTATTTTGTCATTACATATAAAACTGTATGTACGTTTAAACAGCAGCATTGTAGAGCTGTTCATGAAACAACCTCAAAGGTACATGAATGAGCATTCAGTGGAGATAATTTGAGAACTTCATATTAGTGTATTCATGTTAATATTCATACTATACACAATATACTGTAGGCTATGCTTTTGTGCATACTGCATGTGGCATGCATGTGTAAGAGAAGATCAACTGTTTTATTGCATATTAGTAACTTTCATTCCATTTATTCACATTAATTACAATGCATTCTACAGAGCATATTATTCCCTTCCCATCTCACCTTTCAGTCTTCATCATTTCTTACTGCATATCAGATAAGACACGGTTAACTTACACAGGAAAGACCAAAGGTTGTTTAAATATGATTGCCATAGATATATAAACACATACTGTAAATTACATGAAAAAAAATATATATAAATAAAGACTTTTTTAAATATATATATATACCGCCCCGCCTTTTTATGTTAGATCCTGACATTTCTTTAATACTGAATATTAAATATGTTTGTACATACAATAATTTAACATTTCTTTTTCAACATATCATTAAAACAGTTTTATTCTTAAAATTACATCTTATTATATTATGAATCTTTTTTCAGCAGCAAAAATGTATTTAGTAATATTTGAACACACTTTTCTGACTAGTTTCAAAACGTCACTTTTCTGACTAGTTTCAAAACGTCTAGTTTATTGAATAATCAACACATGTTGTGCAAGACTTAGGTTGACAGAGGTTAAGCATTACTGTTTAACCGAATAGGCAAGTTAGTGGCCAAAGGTTGCATGTGATATGCCAACCATGATGTGCTGGAGATCCATAACAAGCTACCAAGATGTAATGTACAAGTATATTACAAATAATGATATACTAGGTCTGAATGATTTAGGTCAGTTTGCAAAATAAATAAGCTAAATAAACACTTTATAACACATATATGACCCTGGAGCACTATTTGTTAGAATAGGACAGAATTTAGTTGAGATATATAATCTGGAATCTGAGGATGCAAAAAGAAAAACATATATTTATATTCACACACACACACACACACACACACACACACACACATATATATATATATATATATATATATATAAAGTTCTTAGCAATGCACATTAATAATCAAAAATAAAGTTTTAACAAATTTAATATATTTTAATATATTTACTATATATATATATATATATATTTATGTCCCATGCAATGCATAAATACAACCCAGCAGGATCACAT
Source organism: Enteromius fasciolatus (assembly GCA_032361145.1). Taxonomy (NCBI): domain Eukaryota; kingdom Metazoa; phylum Chordata; class Actinopteri; order Cypriniformes; family Cyprinidae; genus Enteromius; species Enteromius fasciolatus. Next base: position 8,564,352 of record JAUMHR010000081.1, read on the forward strand.
ATTATCCTTGTGAAAACAGTCTACAAGTGGTTCAGCAATTACTTTACAGGTTAGACTTTTTTGGAATCATCTGTTCCAAAGTAAACCTTTTCTGCTCATGATGCTGCATTAAGAAAACTGACAACTTAGAAAGCAATGCTTTGGCATGGGTTCCTCAAAGGAACAGCAATCTGTTATTTACAGAGGCATTCCTGATAAGATTACTGCAGCGTTTAAGAAGAATGAAAGGCTAACCCGCCCCCTTACAGCCCCCCTCAGAGCTGCTGTACTCCATATAGGGAATTATAAAGAGCTTGCTTGTGACCTGCCTTTCTTGGGCTTTCTCAGTTCCTGAAGGCAGCAGGTTACTTAATCAGTGTCTCAGCACTATTTGATTTGATTGTTTCTGCCTCCATGGACCAATAACAACATTTTTTGAAAAATCACTGCTGGAGAGGAGTCGTCTCGTTCCTATATTGCTTCTATTATTGTGTCTGTCCTGCTCTCTCTTCATCCTTTTCTTTTATTTTCTTGCACTCAACGGCTGAATGGATAAAGTTGGGACGCCTGAAGCTTGCGGGCCCCTGGCAAGTCATGAACAAATCACTGAGGCAACAGCACCTAGTTCTAAACTCTTCCGCTGCAGCTGTGTGCGTCGCTGGGTTCCCCTGGCCTACAGAGAGGAGCTCTACCACGTCCTGCGCCTGTCCGGGCCCCTTGTGAGTCCTTTCTTTGTCTCTCTCATGTACTCCAAAAATGCAACTTTTAAACTTTAAATACAAAGGCTTTGCCAGCTGGTTCAGGTGTGCGTGTTCTTGTTTGGTTTTGACCTATGCCTGTAACTTAAGATAGCATTGGAGTTAGCATGGTTATTTTATAATGATAAGGATGTAAAGGATGGCTCCTGTTTATAGTTGTGAAGAGTACTTATCTGACTGTAAAATGTAATTTCTGTGCATAAAAAAAATCCCTCCCTTCCAGTTATTAGTTCTCGACAAAGAATTTTTGTAAGTGTCCGTGTACTTCAAAACAACATCAACAAACAACAAAATGTTTTTGTATAAAAACAAAAACAAAACAAATAAATAAATGGTGACACTTTACAGTAAGGTGTAAAATGTATTAACTCACATAAACAAACAATAAACATATTACAGTTTTTATTAATCTTTGATTTTAATGCTGTTTTAAAAACTTTAGTTCACAGAACTTTAGCTACCATTTCAGTCGAATCACGTCGACGTTACATATGGGAATTCGCCAGAGAGACCAACCACCTTTGAGCTTTATACAAAAAGCTAATAAACATTGGCATGCACTTGATTGCGCTCAGGTGCACCTCATCACTGTGTGAGTATAAGAGGGCACGATTTTTGCCTGGGTCGCGAGCACGCGGAAGCAGCGTTTGTGGATAGTCGATGCGCTCATTGCGAGTGGATGACTATGGCTACGTTGAGGTCCAGCCTCTTGGTTGCGAGATGGCTCCCCTTGCGTCTCTCCTGCGGCAGCTTGTTTAACTGTAATAGTTGGCTATACTGTCGGCTATGCTCCTCCACGCCGCCGTAGGAATCGGTTTGGAGGTGCCTCGTGCACCCTCAGCCGACCCTTCGCGGCTGGATGATTGGTTTCTGTGCCCGCCGCGCTCTCTCCCAGTGCCTTTCATCCCGGAGGTGCACAGAGAGCTGACCAGGTTGTGGCGGGTCCTGTTCTTGTCACGCCTGCACCCGGGCTCTTCGGCCCTCGCCACTCTCAATGGCGGTATAGCCAGGGGGTACGTCTGCACTTCGGCTTGTCGAGGCCAGGCACGACTTCCACCTGAGGCAGGTGGGCTTTCGTCTGCTCTCGCAGGCCGAGCCTATTGTGCTGCCGGGCAGGCTGCCACCGCCTTGCATGCTATGGCAACGCTGCAGGTCTACCAGGCATTAAAGGCGTTAAAACAGCTGCACAGAGGTCTATCGGTCCATGGGTCAGTGGTACCCCAGGAAGAACATTCTCTCACACCTGTGAGGCCCAGTGCCTCGAGGTTCCCATCTGACCCAATGTTTTTTGCCTCCTTAGATGCTGACCCGGAGCACTACACTACAGGGAGGCAAGTAAGCACGGTACGCCTCGGCTATGCGATTCAGTTCACCAGGCACCCACCTAGATATGGAGCATTTGCTCGGACAGCGATGCTGCCGTCCTGCATGTGGAGGTTGCTGTCCTACTGTCGAAGGAAGCAATCAAGCCTGTCCCTCCAGCCGGACTCGGTTGCAACGACTGCCCGCCTCACCAGCGAGAGCGCGCAGGCCACGCTGAACTGCCTGGATACGTTCAGGCACAGAACTGTGGTTCCTCTCAAATCTTTTCAAAGGCTCCTGGGGCATATGGCAGCTCCATTCGTGGTCATGCCGCTGGGCTTGCTTCATATGAAACCGCTTCAGCGTTGGTTACATGATCGGGTCCTGAGATGGGCATGGCACCGTGGCACACTCCGGAATGGCGTTTTTCCGCAGTGTCGCCGCCCAACCAGCCCATGGTCCGACCTTGCTTTCCCCCAGGTCGTAGCACCCCTGGGACAGGTGTCCAGGCATGTTGTGGTCAACACGGATGCCTTCTCCACGGGCCAGGGTGCATGCAATGGGCAAGGCGTCCAGCTTCTTTGGCATATCCGTATGTCACTTACCCACAATCTGCTGCTGTGGAGTCACAAGAAGCTGAAATCGCTGCTCGCTATTGACATTTCATGGATACTCAACTGTGCAGTCGATCAGCTCTCACAGCACTCCACCCCTAGGTAGTCCAGCTGATATAGAGCCACTTCGGCGAGGCCAAGACAGACCTTTTCGCCTCCCCCGAATCTACCTATTGCCTGTTGTTCTATACCCTCCATGAGTCCAAGAAATCGCTCAGCAGGGGTGCACTGGCATACAGCTGGCCTCCGGGGTTCAAGTATGCTTTTACCCCAGTGAGCCTCCTTCAAGGTTCCTACCACGCTGTGATCAAGTAGTGAGCTGCCAAGCTCTGCCCCAGGAGGAGGCAGACCCAGCCTTAGAGTTATTGTGTCCTGCCCTACACTAACCACACTCGGAGCATCAGACGCTCCCAGCAGCTCTTTATTTGTTTTGGTGGACAGCAGAAAGGGAATGCTGTCTCCAAACAGAGGTTGGCTCATTGGGTGGTTGAAGCCATCTCCCTGGTATAGATAGGCTTGCCCATTAGGACTGAGAGCTCACTCAACAAGGAGTGTCACCTCATCCTATATGTTGGCTCATGGCGCCTCTTTAGCAGATATTTCTAGGACTGCGGGCTGGGTGACACCCAACACCTTCGCCAGGTTTTACGACATCCGTGTAGAGGCTGTGTCTTCTCGTGTCCTTAATCAGGACAGCAGGTGAGCGAGAGGACCGGCTGGTGCTGGTTTGCTGCACCACTCCTATGGGATCCGTGCGCTTAAATATCTCAGTGTGCGTCACTTAACTAAGTGCCCTGAGTTTTCCCTGCCCCGCAGTCTGGCCTAGAGTGAAGTAACTCCGGCTGTGCTACCTCTGGGTCTCCTTCGCCCTACAATATTAAGTCATGTGCTCCGCCCCCAACCACAAGCTCCAGTACAACTGGCAGCCCTATGGGCCACAGGGAGTTGGAAGGTTACGTGCAGATCTTCTTCTGACGAACTTGAAAAAGTATCTCGCCTATCGTCAGGGGGTCTCCGTGTAATGCGGCCTGTTCCCATATGTAATGTCGAAGAGATTCGACTGCACGGGTAACGTCTAGGAACCCACGTTCCCTGAAGGAGGGAACGGAGACACACTCGTGCCCTCTTATACTCACACAGTGATGAGGTGCACCTGAGCACAATCAAATGCACGCCAATGTTCATTGGCTTTTTGTATAAAGCTCAAAGGCGGTTGGTCTCTCTGGCGAGTTCCCATATGTAACGTATCCGTTCCTTCCTTCAGCGAATGTGGGTTACGTTCGTAACCTAGACGTTTACAAACACAACTTGTGATTTCAATAATGCATTTGTACTATAAATGCTGAAATTAACATTAACTAAGATTAAAGCTGCAGAAGCATTATTCATTCTTAGTTCATGTTTATAAATGTTGTTAACTAATGTTAAATAATTAACATTATTGTGAAAATTTACCAAATAAGTAAATTAAAAATAATAATAAACACAAGTACAAATTAAAACTAAAAACACATAAGCAAACAAACAAACAAACAAACAGATAAATAAATAAATACTTACATATAAAGCATATACCCACAAAATACATAGATTAATTTTTGTTATTTATTTAAAAGTTTTTTTTTCATATATATGAAATTTATTTTTGTATGCTTATGTTTCCAGTTGAAATCTGAATTTTCTTCTTTTACAGCTCATCTCCAGGATCCTAAACTTCCTATTGCCATTTGTCATCACGATATTCTGTGGTCACCTAGGAAATGCTGAACTGGCTGGATATGCCCTGGCCTCTGCGGTAATTCATCCTCCGTCATCCGTAATGGAACTGTCAGAAGAAGAAAAAAGATTTGCAAATACTGTACCTTGAGAGATTCAAAAGATTACCAATGGGGCAGTACTTTCAAATAATAGAATAGAATAACAGATAATACATTTTATTGTCATTGTTAAAAAGAACCATAGAAATTCACACTTTTGTACCTTATCTACCTTGAAGGATCGTACATTAGTACTATAATTATCCTGAATTCAGTAAATTCAGTACAGACGTTTAAGCTTATGTTCCAGTGACAGATACAAGTAAAGTTTTTCTGTCAGTTTACCTTATTTTTATACAAATATTGAGAACTTTGCTCAAGTTTATTGTATAAACTGTAATAAGGCAGTCGCACAACAAAGTATGCTGGCAATAACATAAATTAAAGCACACAACGTTCAGAGAAGAACGCTGGAAAATACGACAGAAATAACCTGCTTGTCTATAGTCTACTGCACAAGCCGCGGTTCAGCTGCGCGCGGCAAATGCTGCCTGCACACCGCTCACGCGCTGCTTACGCTGAAAACATATTTTCAGTGAATATGTTTCACTGAAAAAATCTTAAAGCCTCAGTATCTTGTCATATCTGTTTTTTTTTTTGGACACAAGGCTATTTCCTATTTCCTTTGGAAATTGATCCATTCAAAAATCTAATATCTGTATCTCCAAGAAACAGTGAGCGATAAGGAGTTTTTGGGTAATTGCACTGCTAAATCATCATTTGTCTCCCTCAGACTGTTAATGTGACCACAACAGCCACAGGATGCGGTCTGGCCCTGGCATGTGACACACTTATCTCTCAGGTAGTCTTAACTGATGGTAATAGATGAAGTAATGAAATATGTTGTCCTGCCAACAGATAAGCTCAAAAACCCATTGCTTGATCCTAAACCCAGTTTTTAAGTCGTTGTATCTCTGTAATTGGCAGGTTGTGCAGTAGATCCAAAAGAAAAAATTTGGGAGCATTTATTATCCCACTCCCACTATTCAAATGTCAACCAACATGGAAAATGTCTTAGCCAATATGTTACTTATACCACTGTGCTACTGTGCCAGTACCATGACTGTGTTATGGTATCTGATGTGATATCATTGTATCAAATGCAAAATTTCTTCAAATCTGTTTTGATTAAAAAAAAACTCATCTACTTCTTAGATGATCTAAAGTAAATTTTCAGCAAATTTTAATTTTTGGGTGAACCAACCATAATTGTGCACATCTACAGTTTTTTTTCCTTCCATTAAGTTAATCTATATTATTAACTAATTATCTGTTGTTGATGTCCAGACATTTGGCAGTAAGAATCTGAAGCGTGTGGGGGAGATACTCCAGAGAAGCATTCTCATTCTCTTACTCTTTTGCCTGCCATGCTGGGCCATACTTATCAACGCTGAGTCAATACTACTCACCCTGAAGCAAGAGCCAGAGGTGGCCAGGTCAGACTGATCTAGGACTAGATTATTAGATAAGAACTTTTAATATGGTAATTATTACTAGTGTAACATCTTTCCTTTTCTTCTTCTTCTTCTGTTTTCAAGTAGGGGATCATATTTGTTGTAGTGAAAACACAGTTACCCTTTCAGTCGAATCACTTCGACGTTACATATGGGATCTCGCATGAGAGACCAATCGCCTTCGAGTCTT
>JAUMHR010000081.1:8608254-8626976 GCA_032361145.1 Enteromius fasciolatus
TCACGGCAGTCCACCCACCCTGGAGAATGGCGGCTCCACCCCCAGGTAGTCCAGCTGATTTGGAATCACTTCGGAGAAGCCAAGACAGACCTCATGTTCCTCGCGGCAGCCCCTGGAGGAAGGACCTTCTTTCTCAGGGGATGGGCACCATATGGCACCCATATGGCACTCTGGAACCTGCACGTGTGGCTTCTGGACGGGACGCGGCAGACTTCTCCAGCCCTTCCAGCGCTGTCATAGATACCATCACTCAAGCGCGACCCCCCTCTACGAGGCAGGCTTACGCTCAGACATGGGGTCTGTTCGTCGAATGGTGTTCCTCCCGTGGAGAGGACCCACAGAGATAACATTTCTGACACTGAAGACAGCGCTTCTCATCACGCTGGCCTCTATTAAGAAGGTAGGGGATCTGGAAGCCTTCTCTGTCGACGAAGAGTGCCTTCAGTTCGGCCCGGCTGATTCTCACGTTATCCTGAGGCCCCGGCCTCTACGTGCCCAAGGTTCCCACCACGCCTTTCCGCGATCAGGTGGTGAACCTGCAAGCTCTGCCCCAGGAGGAGGCAGACCCAGCCTTGGAGTTATTGTGTCCTGTACGCGCGCTGCGCCTCTACATCGACCGTACTCAGAGCTTCAGACGCTCTCAGCAGCTCTTTATCTGCTTCGGTGGTCAGCAGAAAGGGAATGCTGTCACCAAACAGAGGTTGGCTCACTGGGTGGTAGCCTAAGCCATCTCCCTGGCCTATTTATACAAGGGAGAGCCTTGCTCCATCGGACTGAGAGCTCACTCAACAAGGAGTATGGCCTCTTCCCATGCGCTGGCTCATGGCGCCTCTTTAGCGGATATCTGCAGAGCTGCGGCCTGGGCGACACCCAACACCTTCGCCAGGTTCTACGACCTCCGTGTAGAGGCCGTGTCTTCTCGCGTCCTCGATCAGGGACAGCAGGTGAGTGAGAAACCGGCTGGTGCCAGCTTACTGTGCCGCTTCCACGGAACCCACGCTTAACATCTCAGTGTTCCCTTCAATGTGTGTAACCTGAGTCCTCCCTGCCCCGCAGTTGGTCTAGAGCGGAGTAGCTCCGGCTGTGCTTCCTCTGGTCTTCTTCGCCAGAGGTGTGGCAAAAAAAATAAATAAATAAAAAATCTCCACGGTCTACACAAGGCTGTGTTTCCCTTCAGTTGTATCCATATTCTTATCGATATATTGAATTTTCTTGTCCCGGATGTGTTAGTTCAGAAACTTCATGTGCTCCGCCCTCAACCGTTTGTTTCATTCTCTGCTAACGAACTGGAAAAGCTAAAAATGTCTTGCCAGTTAGCAGGGGATCTCCGCATAACGCAGCCCTAGAGTGTGGCCTGTTCCATGGGTGTTCCCATATGAAGTGATTCAACTGAAAGGGTAATGTCTAGGTTACGAACGTAACCCACATTCCCTGAAGGAGGGAACAGAGATGTTACACTTTCTCCTGCCACGCCGGCAACGGCTTTTCAGCGAAAACCTGCAGGTGCACAGTGCGCGGCCCCTCTTATACTCACGCAGTGATGAGGTGCACATGAGCGCAATCAGTGCACGCCAATATTCATTGGCCTTTATAAAAGCTCAAAGCAGATAGGTCTCTCTGGCGAGTTCCCATTTGTAACGTCTCCATTCCCTCCTTCAGGGAACGTGGGTTACGTTCGTAACTTAGACGTTTTAATTTTTGTGTGAACTACCTCTTTAAGTACATCATTATTGAGATCATGCTCTTTGTATGTATTTTCAAGTCTAAAACAAACAGACATAAGGTATAAATACACATACTAACATGAAAAAATGTTTTGACACAACAGTTAATTATTGTGCTTATCTAAGACATCTATCCCTCAGACATCCATCTCTTCAGTGGTCAAGACTTCTCAATCTGTGACCAAACAATGCATTTGCCCATAATTATTGGACACTTTCAACATATTACACTTCCATGAATGCCTGTTAATCTCATTTTACACCTTCAAAAGTTTCAAAAGAGTAAATTACAGCATTAGGTGGCACACACTTTGTGTGTGATTATTCAGTAATCAGTTTATAATAAGATTCAGTTGAGTTAAAAGATTTATTTCATTGCATTTAAGTGTTTATTCAAGACAATAACACAAGGATCACAGTTTCATTTCATTGCTGGTGAACACCATGCAAACTAAATAAACATAGGCTAAAAGTGCTGTCACATTTATCATTGTTCTGACATTTGTAATGTCAACAGGAATCTTGTGTAAAAGCAAAAGATTGCCCTATGCAGGCTTCTCTGTGGGTTCAAGTTGGCTGGGCTAATTCAATCATTTTTGGTCACACTTTATTGTAAGGTGTCCTTGTTACACATATTAAACGTACTTATATAACATATGTACTTAGATAACTTATATAACAAATAATTACACATAATTACATGCAAGTAACCCTAAGCTTAATCCTAACCCTAACTATATATTATGTACATGTAGTTAATTAATATTACTCAGCTATACTATTTGTATAATGCATAATTACACTGTATCAAGAACACCTTAAAATAAAGTGTAACCTAATTTTCTCCTAGAGAATCTGCACATTTGAAATAAGGTCCCTTACATGTCTTAAATCTTTGACAAGTATATGAATATTTTAGTAAAAGAAATATACATTCATAGGATTTTAATGGTAAAAATGTAAAAATGGTCTTCATCAGAAATTTGCATGACAAAAAAAAACAAAACAATAAATTAAAAATAAATGTCAAGTATTATTGTGAAAAAAAAAAAAAACAACAACAACAAAAAAATCACTTCCAGAAATGTTTTTCTTTCACAGTGCAAGTCCATGACACATTTAACAATCTCTGATATCTGATATATATGATATCAGAGATTGCAGAAAGGCTGCTTGGGATTAAAATATAAATAGAAAAATAAATAAAACACAATCATCTGCCTCAAATACTATTAACTTTACTTAGGTGGCCCAGGCAATGGTGGATTTCTTAAACAAATATTTGGTTTGCAGACAAAGCTCTTTATTTATTATGCTCATCTAAGAAATCCAGTGAGCACCTCATTTAACACAATCCCTCCAGCTAGTATGAGCAGCATGAAGAGAACTGCAAGTCCTCGACGGACAACAAGCTGTTTGGTGGTCAAAAACACACCAACAGTGATCTTTGTGCCATCATCTGTTATTCCTGCTTCCTCACCGAACCCTTTCACATCTGTGTTTGCATCTATTTGGCCTTCTTCAGTGTGCTGGGATTTCTGTGGTACTTCTGTACAAAGACAATGGACAACGTTATCAATCAACAGGGAAAGTCCATTTTGTCGATTTTTCATGCACCACAGAAAGTACGTACTTTCTGTGCAGCCCTTATTTTCCATAGCATAAGATTCATCTTCAGTCTTTGAGGCTTGTACACCTGCTCTTATCAAGGCCTGAAAATAAAAATATAAAGGCTTAAGTCATTACCTACCAAAACAGAATATAGATGTGGATTAAGAAAACAGGCACACCTCTTGAGTGGCTTTTTTCCAGTCCAGTTTGCAAATGAGGATGATAAAGAACAAAGACTGTAGGAAAACACATCCAAAAAAACCAATCCACAGACCTAACAATCAAGAGAAAAGATAAGAAAAGATTGATGAATGCATTCAGCATGGTAACTAAGTTTAACCATCTAATAAACTTGTACTCCTAGGCAGTTAAAAGTGTCCAAACACCTAAAGTCAAACTTTTAATTAAATGAATGTGCTATGTTTTAGTTCAGCATCATTTTTAATTTATATTTGTATGTTTAAGGGGTTTCAATAAAATAATGCAATGATATTTGTACGTCTATTTTGCACTCATCATGTTTAAGAATTTAATCCCTTTACATTGTTGTACTTTTTTTCTGCATCACTGTACCAAAAAAAATGGAAAAACAAAATGATGATAGGTGCTTAATTCAAACTGGTAGTAATGACTGCTTAACATTCAATTATTTGGCCAGTGTTATAGTTGCAGCAGCTGAAGCAGTTTGCAGTGTGTTTTCAGAAAGCATCTAAATCAAGATCTAAGATAACGTCTCGGTTACGTATTGTAACCCTCGTTCCCTGAAGAAGGGAACGAAGACGTCACATCGGTGAACGATGAATAGAAATCTCGCTTTGAGATGCCAAAACAACTCTGCTTATATGCAAACACGCCAATGATTTTCATTGGCTTACGCTGATTAGGATCAGCTGAACTCAATCGCCTTGTGAGTATAAGTAGGTCAGCCGATCTAGCGTTCATTAGGTCTTCGCTGAGGTACAGCCCCTATGGCGATGGGACGTCACGTCGGTGACCGACGAATAGGGATCCCTACCAAATCACCATAGAGACTGTCCCTTCCAGCCCCATGTGAGAGTCACCAACCCCCTGTGTTTGGTCTGTAGGAAGGTAGACTATATGATTCACTATAAGTAACTAGACACTGGGACGTCCACTGTGTAGGATGTGCAGAAGTCATGCTCTTTTAAGAGTAAGACACAACTCACATATATCATGAATGAATTCAATGCATATGGAATATAGGAAGAGATTGTACTCTCAGAACTGGGGATGATAGTTCTTTCCTATACCACCTGAGATGCTCAGGGTTACAATCAGTGTTTCAAAGCCCTCTAGCGGTTCTCAAGGAAACATCGCTTAGAGGGCCTAGCATCAGATGCTCCCCCACATCGAACTGCCGAGGGGATCGGAGGACTCACAGTGTCTACTAATAAGGATTACTGGAGAAGGATACCAAGCCGACCGAACCGGTCCTACTCCGGTTCTTCAGCTCTGTTAGAGGGGAGAACACGGGAAGAAACCGGTTCCGCATGAAGGCTATAAAATCTAGCAAACGTGTTAGGGGTCACCCAACCCACAGTTCTACAATGTCAACAAGCGAGGTACCACGAGCCAAAGCCCAGGACGACGCTACACTTCTTTAGTTGAGTGAGCGTGTACACTGAGGGGACAGGGCACACCCTGAGCCTGGTAAGCCAGGGTGATGGCATCCACTATCCAGTGGGCCATCCTCTGCTTAGAGATGGCATTCCCCTTCTGCCGGCCTCCATGACAAACGAAGAACTGAACTGAGGTCCTGAAGCTCTGTGTCCGGTCTACGTAACATCTTAATGCTTGGACGGGACACAGCAACAGTAAGGTTGGGTCTGCCTCCTCCGAGGGCAGTGCTTGGAGGTTCACACCTGGTTTCTAAAAGGAGTGGTAGGAACCTTGGGCACGTAGCCGGGCCGTGGTCTCAGGGTCACCTCAGGCCCAAACTCGAGGCACAAATCGTCAACCGAATATGCCTGCAGGTCCCCTACCCTCTTGATGGAGGACAATGCGAGCAGGAGGAGAGTTTTCATTGATAAAAACCTCAACTCGACTGCTGGCAAAGGCTTAAAGGGTTCCTATCTCAATGCTCTTAGCACAAGAGAGAGATCCCAAGAGGGTACAGTAGGAGGCCGAGGAGGATTTAACCTCCTAGCCCCCCTAAGGAACCTGATGATCAGATCATGCCTACTCAGAGACCTGTCATCGACAAGGTCGTGGTTTGCAGTAATAGCAGCCATATAGACTTTAAGAGTGGAGGGAGACAGCCTTTGCTCCAACCCTTGCTGCAGAAAGAGAAGCACAGATCTGATCGGCATGTTCGGGGGTCTTCTCGTCGAGAAGAGCACCAATCGACGAACAGGTTCCATTTCAACGCGTGGCAGCTCTAGTAGAAGGTGCTCTCACAGAAGAAATAGAGTCAACTACCCCTTGAGGTAGGCCACTTAGAACCTCCGCATCCCGTCCAGGGTCCAGAAGTGGAGTTTCCACAAATCTGGGCGCGGGTGCCACAGGTGCCCCGTCTCTGAGTCCGTAGTTCCTTCCTCAGAGGAATCGGCCAAGGAGGGGCTGTCACGAGGAGCATAAGTTCGGGGAACCAGGTCCTGGTGGGCCAATAGGAGGCTACCAGCAGGACCTGCTCCTCATCCTCCCTGACCTTGCACAGGAATTGTGTGAGAAGGCTCACTGGGGGAAACGCATATTTGCGCAGCCCCTGAGGCCAGCTGTAAGCCAGGGCATCTCTGCCTCAATTGGACCATCAGGGGATGGAGTCTCCATTCTCCGAGACCTCAGATGCTTCTGACTCCATAAGAGGAGGTGGCGGGTGAGCTGCGACATACGACGGGAGCATAGACCACCTTGATGGTTGATGTACGCAACAGTCGATGTGTTGTCCATAAGGACCAGAACGTGACAGCCCTGAAGGTGCTCTTTGAGACGACCCAGGACTAGACGATACTGATATGCCTCTCCTTCGAACGCGAACCTCTTGTTTACCTTTTGTATCCCCATGTTGTCTCTCATTTTTAACCCCGCCCTCGTCATTAGTGTTCACTCCCTGCCAGCCGTGTTTTGTCCAGGTGTGTTTGATTAGTCGTTGTATAAATTCACTCCCCACTGTCTTGATCGTTTGTCGGATGTTAAAGTATGTTTGTTGCTCGTGGAGCTCTCTGCGTTTTTTCTTTAGTTGTTTCGTTGTCTAGTACTTAATAAATATCCCAGTTCGCACTGTATTTCTGCCTCCATGTCCTGTCTGCTTGCGACGAAGCGAGGAACTAGACATAAGCAAAAACACAGGCACAAGACAACAGACAAGGCACAAGGCAACGCCTACGGTGTGACAATATCATTGTGCATATTGTGGTCTGCTTACATGTTTAACAGTCTTTGCAATCGATACAGGAGCAAATTACTAACCATATAATCTGAAGCATTTACACAATTGTTCTGATGCAGCAACAAGCACTTTATAATATGGAATTGTTCTCTGTGCCAATTTTGCTACAGATATGAGAACAGGTTAAAAAAATGAAACGAAATGCATTGTTTGTATACACTATCAACTGGGGAGTATCATAATTAGGTGCATGACCTCCAATATGGAGATATTTTTGTTGCATTATTCCAAGTAAAATATCCATATCATTATCATTATTCACAAATAAATGTAAAGAGATTAACAAGAAAAAAAACATGTATACAAATAAATCTTAGAGTTTAACAATAATGAATTCAATTCACAAATAAAAAATGTGTGGATTTTTAAACATTCCTAGCGTTGTGCTGACAAATGCACGGACTCCAACCACCAACAAGCACTCTTTGCTGACCAATTCTAGTACATATCGCTATAGCCAATTGCTATGATCATTTTCGAAAGATAAAATCAATATTTCTGGGTGACTGTTCTGAACGTAAAGCAAAACATTAATGGCTATAACAAGAACATGTTACGACTTTAGCTTGTGCAAACGGTGGGGGGAGTCTGCGCATTTGTGGAATTTTTAATGTTTTTGTTTATATATTTTTTTTTATATTTATTTGTGAATGTTTTTAAAACTGTAAGATTTATTTGTGAATCTCATTACATTTATTTTTGAATATGTTTTTTTGTTAATCTCTTTACATGTACAGTATATGTAGATTACACAGATTGTTCAAGTGTATTAAAACAAAGTCACTGAGAATGTTTTTTTTTAATTTCATATATTCTATGTTATTACATGGTTTCCCAGGCTTGAATGTGTTCACAAGAGACCTACCGATTATGCCCATGCTGAGAGCAAACATCAGAGACACTCCAGTTGGAAAACCCACAAAATAATATCCCACAATATTACAAAGAGCACCGAATAGCTGCTTTCCAGCACCTCTGACAATGCCACCTGTAATGCACTACAGACAGAAAAAAAGCACATATATATATATATAGATATAGATAGATAGATATATTATATCTGAAGTGAATACCAGAAATAAAGACTGAAAGCAAATTACAAACGAATAAAACCACACACTTTTATTAAACAATGATATTTTATGGAAATTTAATTAATAACTAAATACATATTTACAGATGTTCAGATATACTGGAAAACCAGACTTTTGTTCATGTGCAAAATTTAGTTAGAAATAAAATACTGCATAAATTAAATCTTACCGCAATGGCATCAAATAGATGAAAGAAGCCATACATGATCATGACCTCTGATACTCTTAACACTATCTCCCTGTAGAGAGAGATAATTTATTACACAGATCAAATATTTATTGTTTAATGTTTTAATGGTCATAGTTACATGCTTTCTATATGATTCCAAAGAAATTAATATTTATTCAGAAGATGGAACTTTACATAAGCTGACATACTGCACATCACACTTTCTCTTTTTGATATAAATACAAGGTTTCTGCAGGATTTTAAGGCTCAAATTTAAGACTTTTTAAGACCTTTTTTAAGACCTGCAAAAATAAAATTAATACCATGTGAGTGGGGGAGGGTAATGTCTATAGTACCACATTAAACTGTAAAATTACTGTTAAATGCATAATTTACAATTCAGATGCAGGTTCTTAATGAGTTTTATATAATGATAAACTTGACATTTTAGCCTTTTAACCATTTTTTTTAAATATTAACAAAAAAAATGTTGAGAAAATGCTGATATCTTAAAGATTACCATGGACAAGCTGACTCCTGAATTTTTTTGATATTCTTCATATTCTGTGTGGTCACTTCACAGTGATAGAAATAGATATAATTTTTTTTTCCCAGTAAATCTTTTAGGGATTTTTTTATATTTAATTTTATGTTCTTTTGAAAGTGTGCATCATCTTTTGAATACTTTTTTTTGCATTTTTGATATTACCAAGCAAATGAAATCAGTATCAACAAAATTAATCTCTGCAATGCATCTCAATTGGCATGTAGAAGTATTTACAGTTAAATGCAACTAAGAGGGACACAGAATGCTAACCTGCATTTACAAATGCATAAATAATGTTTTGATATTTGAAACGGAAAAACTTGAAAACCGATGTTTGAAATAATAATAATAATAATAATAATAAAAAAGATATGTTAAGTCTAAAATTAAAACCACCAGTAGGAGGCAGCATGTCACTGTTAATAAGCAAGTCATTGCAATTGAACCGAATTATTCAAACATAGATTCATTGAGAAAAGAAACACTGTCAGAGAAGCAAAACAGTGCTGTGGCGGTGTTTTGGGTGATTTTTTTTGGCGAAATAGAGCAAAAGCAGGAAATGAGGTGTCAAATGTAAATCTCTTAATAATAACAACTTGCTGTTTATCGAACTGTTGCCTAAAATCATTTGTAATCATGCTGACTTTTGGAAGAAAAATGGCACTCTTCGTGTGGTATTAACTATATTAAATGTTATAAATATAGGCTATACATTTTCTGCCTCATATCTTAAACAACGTGAACCATGAACTCGAACGCGCACTAGTTTAACTTGTTAACAGATTCATTTGGACTCACCGGACTCTGGACACTCATGTTTATTTAATTAAAATATTGTCGTTTGAAATGTAATCATCTTTTAATCGTATATTGCAATTCTTCCGTCTCCAAATTTAATGACTCTTGAAATCATAATTAAGACTTTCTTGTAAAATTTTTAAGGCCTTGCAGGAACCCTGTAATAGAAGTGAACCTTCTTGGTACTGAATAGACAATTCTTGCAATACACTCAATATCCAAAGTAAAATATTCCATTGCTTTTTAGTGACAGTAGATTTGTGTAAACACTTACTCTTCTGTGGTAAAGATGTATCCTATGATGTCTTTTGTACTTCCAATAAAGGCTCCAACCACACAAGAAACAAGCACTAGAAAAAAACATAAAGCACACCATGAAGGTCAACCAAATCCAGTAACCATAAACAAATAACTATATAAATGTACATTATATAATAAACCATTAAAACCAATATAAAAATGTATAATAAACCATCAGTTATGAAAAAGCTGTTGATGAACGGATCACATACATCCACAGATTAAAGATATTTTGGCAGACAGCTTGGCTTGTTCTGTGTTTCCAGCTCCAAGTGCATTTCCCACCCTCACACTGGCTGCCACTGCAAATCCCAGTGGAAACTGAAAGGTGAGAATAATAACAAACTGAATGACAAAAGAAAACAACTTATGTTTAAGTACTCTATGTACTTTAAACAAATAATTAAAATATAATTTATCACAGATGTTCAGAAACATCAGAAAACTTGTTGTTGCTGCAACTATTTTTCTTTTTTTTTTTATAATTTTTTCTATCCTCTAGTTTAGCAGCAATTATTTTTGTCACTTTTTTATTATTATATTATTAATATCACACAAACTGTATATGTACAATATTTCAGTTATTTCTGGGGCTAAATTTAATAATCTCAATAAAAGAACGGGTTATGTCTGTGGTTGCCAGGCAACTGTTACATACATTACATTAAACCGCACACAAGCCTTTTTCCCATGAGTTGTACAGGTAATCCAGCTGCTCTTCATACAAATATGCACGATTACAGCAGTCAAGATCTAACACTTTGATCATTTATTCACTTTCATATTAACGTGAGTTGTTTTAGAAAAAATAAATAATGTATTTAGTTACAAAGTATGATCTAGTTGCTGTCACCAAGCCATGTATCTGTTTTCACCACCCAGCAAAGGATAACAAAATAATATTTGGTAATGAGAAATGATACTTCAAGTAACATAAATACTGAATGTGGAATAACAGAAATGTGGCACTTCTTAGTTCTGCAGCTCTGTCAACAGGTTACAGTTTCAGTTTATATTTTATATGAACATAATGCTAATATCTTGACCCATTGACCAGTAAAAAGATGGTGCTGTTAGGTCTGAGAATCTCACAAAATCAGCACACGTATACAGTTTTTTGTTTTTGTTACAGGTTAAACCAACATTTGTACACCTACCATATATGCAATAGTGGCCAGCTCATACACAACAGATTGGGCTCCTAGCTCAGTCTCACTGATGAGCCCTACAACAATACAATAAAATACATCAAGATCACAAATATATTCATGACTCAAACAAATTAAAGGATTGGCATATCGCAAACCTGCTAGGAATCCACCAATCTCATAAGTCCACCACTCCACACATAGCATGAGCATGCTGGGAAAAGCCAAGCGAATGAAGGCACCCCATTCCTGCAGACAGTCAAGAGACCACCCTAGGATACATGGAGAAATACAAACGCTTAACACATTTATATATCAGACTAATTAACAATATATTGAATACTAGATTTATTTATTCAGTAACATCAGATCAAAATTAGCTAAGTGAGTGAAAGTATGTTATAAAATGAACCTGGCGAGTCATGACTCATCAGAAACATTTCAGTGAACCTTCTGCAACATCATCTTAAAAAGTCACATAGTGAAAAACATTCTGGTCAAATATTAAAAAGGACACAACATACTTTGCACTAAGACATAAAACTGTTACATATTTCTCCAAGTGATGTAATCATCTTTGAATTATTGATATGTTAACATTTTTAAAAGGTGTGCAATTCATGTAAAAAAAATAAAATTAAAAAAATATATATATATTTAACTAACATTAAAATATTTCTAAACTAGCTTGTAATAAAAAGGCATGTGGTAAAAATACATTTACCAGACACATAACTTGACTCTTTTAAGTTTTAAATGTCATATACTGTAGTAAATATTTTGTGTCATAGATCATAAACCATACGCTCTCTTGAAATCTAAATAAAACAGTCACCATCCCATGTGGCTTTATGCAGGCCCTTCCAGCGGATGTATACATAGAGAAACACGGCTAAGGAATACTGGGAAATAGTGTTTGCAGCAGCAGATCCTCTGTAAGTTAGAAAAAATGAGAGAGAGAAAAACCAATAATAATTATTGAGACCTTTTACTACTTTTAAGCCTTGAATTCTTTTGAAATTAATGAAAACAAACTAAGATCCATGGAAGCAGGATGAACAGAATCTAGACAGTTTCTTACGGCACACCAAGATCAAGCAGATGAAGGAAGATGTAGTTTATTAAAGCATTGATGATGTTTCCAGCTGCTCCTGTGATGACCTGAGGCCAAATAATACCCTAAACAAAAAAAAAAACATACCCTCAAACTGAAAAAAATGTTTAAGATAACAATTGCTGGTTACCACTTTTACAGTTCTGGCTATATATTAACAGTAAACTCAATCAAAATAATAATGGAAACACATTGCCTGGATTTACCTGATTTTGAAGATACCTTCCTTGCAGCTGATACATAAAAGCAGCCTGAAAATAGTTTTTAAATGACATTACCTACATATAGTGGAATAGCTTTTAATTTATTAATTACTCAAAATTATAGTAAAAAACGTTTAAAAAATTTAATGTGTCACTCACAGGCAGAGCAGGCATGAATATTTTTACATAAAGTTGTGACAAACTGTTGAAAGAGAAAGAAAATAATAACACAGTTAAAAAAGCTACACTGACACTAACATGTGACTGTCACATGATAAGACATTTTGTTTAAACCAATTTATTTCACAATACATGCATATTTTAACTTCCTTTAAAATATATTTTCTCACCAGATTTAGGTACATTGTGCTAAACAGGAACATAATTTAATGCATAACATCCAGTAAATGTTGAGTGTATCTGACCTGGCCACACTGGGACTCTGTCGGACAGCCAGCAGGATGGCCTCGGTGTTGATGAGCAGCGCCCAGCAAGGGAAACAGGCCAACAAAAGAATGAGAATCCCTCTCTGCAGTATCACACCCACCCGCTTCAGATTATTACTGCCAAACGTCTGGAGGAAACAATTAAATTCAAATGATACCCGAGTACAAATAACACTCACATTACTGAACCTTCACTTTCAGACCTGAGAGATGAGTGTATCGCATGCAGATGCCAATCCAGAGCCGATGGAGATTCCGCTTACATTAATAACCTGTGAGCAGAAAGGATGTATTTACAAATGTAATGGGAGTGCCATTACATTAATGAATGCCACTATTCAGTAATTTGTGAACTCACAGCAATAGCCAGAGCCACACCGGCTAGTTCAGTTTTCCCCAAGTGTCCACAGAACACAGTGCTGATAAAGCTGATCAAAAAGATCATCAGCTGAGATATAAACTGCATGAAGAGAGGAAACATTTTGATTTCAGTGTTAGAGCTACAACATTGTATGTTTGATTTGATATGTTATTGTCACAAATCTTTGACCAAGTATTTGATAATTATTTTAGATTATTTTGCTAAACGTACTATTCAATTACATTTATGTGTTCATAAAGATATATCTATAAACAGATAGACAGATAGATAGATAGATAGATAGATTTTAAGGTAGCTTTATTTTCCATTTAAAGAAATCAACATTGTTAACTTTACTAAACAATCTATCAATCTATAACGGAATTAAAAATCATCTCAATATCTGATTAGTTGTTTGACTGCAAGCAACGTTTAAAGAGCCTTTAAAATCTGTACGCTTTTCACACTTACCACTGGTCCAGACAGTTTTAGCAGCTCTATAATTTCTTCTTTATAATTCACCGGTAACAAACTCCGAAGTTTCTTTCGACATCCCCCACAAACAACCTGTGAACTTGACGTTGACTGATCATCATCACTTTTCTCCGGTTTTGAGTTGATCTGGGTTACTGTATTAATACTGTCCATTTCTGATATTTTTAAAGTCTTTAATTGACACAAAGCAGCTTATATTGGGTTACAATACAGGATAACATCTGCATGAAAGATATTGCGCTAAAGGTCCATTGCAGTGAGACGTCTGGTTGGATCTCAAAATAGTAGTATGTTTAGCCCTGCCTGCTGAACTTCACGAGGTTATTGCATAAACAGAAGTCACTGCATGCTCGGGTCAGGTTTCATTAAAGGGGCACCAACATTTAAACAGAAATTTCAATAGAGACTATAGAGAAACTTCATTGTTTGTTTGTGTATATTTGAGGTTCAAGTACTAACTCAACATTTTCTTTTTCTTATCAAGAATGTTATGTTGAGCAAACATCAGGGACATTGGAAATCCCACAAAATATCACACAGTAGGCTATGTTACACCAATCAGTTGCTTTCTACCACCTCTGATAATACATATACAGTAAAATAGCCAACAACCGAGAGTATATTATCTTATATTATATTTTATGTTATATTATCTGTATAATAAATCTCATTTGAATTATTGCATAGAGAGAGAGAGAGAGAGAGAGAGAGAGAGAGAGAGAATTATATTTAAAAAATTCTGGAAATAAAATTATACAAAATAGAATAAAAAGGTTAAAAAAAAACATTAATTTGTCAGAACTTAACTCTATGTAATTTATTCAACCTTTAATTAACAGGAGAAACTGGCTGCTTATTTATGCCCACAGTTTTCTCTGGTGGGACAAACAAATGTTTTCATGACAGTACCACGATGCATGGGTGCATTCCTCTGCTTGTAAATGCAGTGCACCCAGGTTCTTCATCAGAATACATACCAAATCTTGCGTCAGCAGCACCACATGCATGCATAGTGGTACGATCATGAACGCGTGGTGAAAACTGACACAGAAGAGAACAGATCGCTGAATAAAGTGTTTATTTTTGATTTCTTTGCACACAAAAAATATTGTAGCTTCATAACACTACAAGCCTAACAGCTTTTTTAATAAAGAAACAAACTAACAAAAGCATAAAATTCTTCATTAATCTACTCATCTGATGAATTTATGATATTTGATTCATTTTAACAATGTATTAGTTTCAATGCAATCAGTCTATGTGGCTCCTTCACCAGTAAGATAACAAAATATTATTTACTGATGGAATGCAACGCTCTAAAAAAAATTATTCCTCCTTTAATTCATTTTATATGCTAATATCCTGACCCAAAGTCCAACACACAGCTTGTGTTGTTTATGTTTGTGAAAGTACTGCAACCAGTGTAGATGTTTAATTTTCATGTTAAAGGTAATGAAAATAGGCATCTAAAGGGATAAATATATATATTGTGATTAACAGCGAAAGACGACTCGACAAGGGCACTGTGTTTAACCCCTGAAGGGTGTATTTTATTAACAGAATTAAGTGAGAAGGACAGTGACTTGTGCCGGTGCGGTGAGAGTTCGGGTAAGTGCTGCGGTGTATTCCCTTTCCTCTTCCCAGCATATATATATATATATATATATATATTAGAATCATTAATTGTTATTAATTATAAAATGATTTCAATAAATTATTTTAGTATTAACATGATGCGATGTTGCCTAGTTGATACAATTAAATAATAAGACAATGAATAAACAGATGTATACATTTGAGTTAAATGATCCAACACAAATCGTGAGTAGCTATAAGACAAATTAATGGAACCCACTCCTATAGACAGTTACAAGACCAGCCTAATGGTGTGTGACAGAGAATGACATTAACAAACTGCAAATTGCATTAAGAAACACTGGCTAAAATTATTTACTATACTTGCATGACATGGCTGATCATGTTATGTCAACCCTCTCTATTTATCTTAGCTTTATTAGATAATTCCTGTGAATATCAGTGTACACCATTTCAACATTTACTTTACGTATGCATTATGTTGAAGAAGAACAAGAACAGGAAGATCTGTGGAAACATATAAAACAACCTTATCTGCCATGACTCATCAGAAACACTTTCACTCAATTTAATCATCTTTAAAGAGTTAAACAGTAAACTACAGTCTGGTCAAATATTAAATAAATGAGTTCTTACTGTGCATGGGAAATAAAATCGTTAGATATTGTTAATCGGTCAGTGCCTGGGACTTTACTGACAAGGTAAAACTTAAAGTCAATAATTAAGTCAATGAGTAAGTTCCAAAATAAATGGAATAATGATATTCTGATTCCTTATTTGTCCTTATGTATTGAAGTTTAATCAACATCGAAAATTGATGAGACACAAGGATATAAACAGGAACTTGATGCACCTTTTAAAATGTGGAACATTTATGCTATTAAAAACACAAATTACTCAAACAAAATCAGGTACCATGCAGAACATACACAGACATGAAGGAATGACACCATAACACAATCAACAATCCAACAAATAAGAACACACACACAGTTCACAAGTTCAGGTTTGACCTAATAATCTGGCATGACTGCAAAAACAAACCTAAAATTTGATAAAGTGTGTTATTAGTATTGTTATTAGACTAATAGTCTCAGCCTCAGACGTCACACCCACGGAACGTTGGCTAAACGTCTGATGCATATGGTACACTTAACTGCAAACACTTCAGGACTGTCAAAGTCGTCATCTGATTTTTTAAATTTTATCGGATTTCCGGGGATGCGAGTGTCGTGTTTATTTTTGGTCTGCACAGACCAAAGCGCAGATGTGTGATTGTGGAAGAAAAACCTTTGTGTTTACATGAGTGACAATGAGCATTTATCAAGATCAGCTAAACGTTGGATTCTCAAAAGTATGCGAAGTTCATGGCAGAAACTTTTTAAGAGATGTCCAGGAGTTTTGTTTGAGGCACTTAGTGGAGATAAAGATATTTTAGCCTGTTTGCCGACAGGATTTGGGAAGAGTATTATTTTCCAAGCCTGGCCGACCCTTTGTCAGCATTTAAGGATTCCCAGGAGATCTAGTTTTACTAATTGTGTGTCCCCTCCTATCTGTTATGGAAGATCAAGTGAAGTACCTAGCTGGGAAGGGGATATCAGCCACTTTTGCAGGCAAACATGAAATAACAGACGCTGACATCACAGCTGGCCCATTCAGTATTGTGTGGACGGTTCTCCAGAATTGCTTGTGGGTGTTAAAAAGTGGAGAGATATGCTTCAAACAGATGTTTACCGTGAGCGTCTCATCAGGATTCTCTATGCTGACTGACTTGTTGCACACCTGTCTGTTGTTGTGGGGACATTTCCACACCCCGAAACGTGACGCTGAACGAAACGAACTGTGATTGGTTGTTTGACATTTCGGACAAACACATGGGCAGGCCTTGGCCAAAGAAAGCTGCTATGAATTCCAGACCTTCAGCCGTTAGTCTGAAGGTCTGGCTATGCAAGACTATTAGACTAATGACTAGAGATCCACATTAAAATTTAGTGAGAGGATCCTTTGCAGATACTCATTAGCTTGCTTTAGTTTTTAAAGCATTTGTTTTCTAGTAGATGGCATCAATGAAATTGATAAATGTAGATGTTCTTTCAAATTATAAAATGTTGTTTTATATTCATTTGTATAGTTTTGAGAAATTGAGGCAAATACATTTTAAAAATGCCATAAAACCCCCCAAAATCTTTAGAGACATTAAAGCAAGTGATGTAAAGACTCGCATGTAAAATTAATAAACCAATCCAAAAATATTTGTTCAAACCACTTTCGCATTGAGAGGCTACAGTTTTATCTAGCTAATTCTGTTCCAACAGAGAAGAACTGATCTAACCATCAAACAACACAATGCAAAGACTAGATCTATGAAAAGTGTTATTTTTATGTACAAGAGATGGGGTGAACTTGAGTGTTCGAGGCAGTGTCAGCAAAATAGTTAATTGTGCTGGATTTGTATTCAAACTACTTTACATTTATTAAAGTAATAATAAACACACTAATTTGTAGAGCAGCAGCATGTAGAATATCAAACGTGTAGCTGCCCTTTGGCTAACAAACTGAAGTCTAACAAAGACACAAGGCTTTCTTTTCAAGAAAACTTAATTCAAATCCAGTATATACATGTATATATAACAGTGGCGATTTCTTTCAGACTGCAGCAGGCCCCTACTGACCCATATGAATGGGCTGATAACGACTGATAACGGCCCATTCAATCGAGTGATAACATCCGAAGCGGGTGATATAAATTCAGGATGCTCCCATTTTTGGATGTCAGGTGGATGAAACAACTGATATATCCTGCCGTGCCCAACTCTCTGTCATTGTTCGCTATGTGGATAGTGCAGGTAAAATTCAGGAGCGCTTTATTGGATTTTTTGATGTTTCTGGGGGGCGAGATGCCAAGTCCGTTTTTTAATGAATTAAATGAGAACTTGCAGGGCTACAATTTTAAGGATAAGCTTGTGGCACAGACCTATGATGGAGCTGCTGTAATGGCTTCAGATCTCAATTGTCTGCAGGCCAAAGTGAAAGCAATAGCCCCCAGTGCAATGCTTGTGCATTGCTATGCACACAAACTGAATCTGGTGCTGTCACAGGGGGCTAAATGCTTTCCTGAGTGCAGAATCTTTTTTGCATCACTCTCTGGATTTGCCACATTATTTTCAAAATCCACAAAGAGGACATCTTTTCTGGAGTCTGCAGCCTGTTCAAGGTTGCCCAGAAACGCTCCTACTCGATGGAATTTCACATCACGGATAGTGAGCACTGTGGCAAACAATTATGATGGCCTCCTGCAGACATTTGAGAACATCATTGCAGATACAACAATGGATGATGATACACTGGATTTTGCAGATCTCACATCGGACCCACGAGATGAGCCCATGAGAAAGCGCCGTCTGACCCAATTACAGGATCCCCAAGAGCGATACAGAAATCTGTACATGGCCATGCTTGATAACATCTTGGAGCAGATTCCTCAACGTTTTTCAAATTTGGAAAGCATGCTCTTCTTAAAATTAGCCAATCCAGAGAAATTTGATGACATGAGACAAGTATTTCCAGAGGAGGCCTTCCAAAGTGTCCTGAAAAGTTATGGCCATCACTTTGATTCAGGGAGACTGAGGTCAGAACTTCAAGTCCTGTATTCAGATCAGGACTTGCAGGGTAACAGGGGAAAGCTGTGTGATTACTTGGTGTTCCTT
>JAUMHR010000081.1:8627076-8637341 GCA_032361145.1 Enteromius fasciolatus
CCCCGGTAAGCAGGGAGGGGACCAGAGCATATTACAGTGTCTGACATCATACTTGCAAGTTCACACACCTCTTTAACTTTATTTTTAGTGATCTCCGACTGGCGAAGTCGAACATCATTATTAATACATTATAAATATTATAATATTTGGAATAATAAACATCAGAGAATTGTTTCTCTACCCATTTTTCAGCTTTATTATTGGGCTGCCCAACTCTATTTCAACTAT
Source organism: Enteromius fasciolatus (assembly GCA_032361145.1). Lineage (NCBI taxonomy): Eukaryota > Metazoa > Chordata > Actinopteri > Cypriniformes > Cyprinidae > Enteromius > Enteromius fasciolatus. The sequence continues at coordinate 8,627,305 of JAUMHR010000081.1, forward strand.
TTCAAGCTGGGTAATGAACAGACACCTTATGGATTGACCTTGAATCCTTATTTTGTTTTCCCAGAAGATTAGAATCCCTTTGGCTTATTAACAACATTGACCAGATAAATTGTCTTTCTGATAATATAATTGCAGCAGTCCGGGTATATGAGATGGTGGCGTGCGAACCACCATTAGCTTCCTGGTGAGGAGCTGATCTCAACTGACTCCCCAGCGCAGTCCGGCCTGTGGCAGGAGGGACGTAACAACTCTGTTCCCTCCTTCAGGGAACAAGGGTTACCTACGTAACCCAGATGTTCCCTTTCAGTCAGTCACTGTGACGTTACGTCCTTGACTGACGTCACGGGGTCCCTATGGAAAACGCTATAGCCTGAACTGCGTCTCATAGGAGGCCCAAATGCAGACAAGCTGAAAAACGGCGTGTCAAATCAAATGGAAGTCCCATTGTAACCTTCCCAACACCCTGGGGGTCAGCAAGTGAACCCAGCAGGGGAAGGTTAGGGGCGGAGCGCACAGAGTACTGTGTGGAAAGGTGTGGAGTGGGCCCTCACTCCTAGGGGACATGGCTAACCTTGGGCCTGATAGGCCTAGGTGATGGCATTAACCACCCAATGGGCCAACCTCTGCTTGGAGACAGAATTCCCCTTCTGCTGTGCCCCAAAGCAAACAAAGAGCTGATAGGAATTTCTGAAACTCAGAGTGCGTTCCATGTAAAGGCCTAAAACGCTTACAGGACACAGCAATTCAAGGGTCGGGTCTGCCTCCTCCAAAGCAGTGCTTGCAAGTTCACTATCTGATCCCAAAAGGGTGTGGTGGGAACTTCGAGCACATAACCAGGTCTGGGTCTCAGGTAAACATGAGAGTAAGCTGGACCAAATTCGAGACCAAGACGGGGGTGATTTCTCCAGGTGACGGTGTTTTGCACCGTGTGGTGATGATAGCTGTGTGAGCTGGTAATAAAACTTGCATTCTGAAAACATTGTTAAGATAAATTTAATTGCAGGACTTTATTCTAAGATGCCTTTCTCTAGGAATACATCTAGAAATTAAACAGCTATACTTAAGAAAAAAAGGACAGGCAAGTTGGTAGTAGTTTATTATATTTGTTGCATAACCTGCAAAAATTAGGGACTTTTCACCCCAAAATGAAAATTCTGTCAATTATTACTCACCCTCATATTTCTTGACGCATTCCGAGGGCCCCGTCCCATAGAGCACACACCTCCCATTCCCATTTTTATTATTATTATATTTGTTTTTCTCCTGTCTTCTTAAATTAATTCCATATTTAAATTATGCTTAATTATTTCTCATTTTTCTTTCTCTTAATTCATATACTTATTTATTTTCCTTCTCTTTCAATTTGTATTAATTTATTTATTTTTCTTCTACCTTTTCATCTATAAAGCATCTGCTGACCTTCGAAAAATAAGCTGTTCCACATATGTATTTAGGAATGTGTAACAGAGATACATACATACCCCACACAATTGTTTCACACATACTCCACATAACTACATGTACAGTACATGTTACTTTGTGTTCCATGTGTTTTGTAATTATGAAATTGTCAAAGTATGTTTTGTATAATATTAATCATTAAAAAAAGTTTTTAAAATTCCAGTTGAACCATGATATCACATTTATTATTTTACTGATGTCCTTTTTACATTTCTCAGCATTGATTGTGTAAGGATACTTGCTGTCTATGATGTCAAAGAGCTGCATCAAAAATATCTATTTGTTCCAACAATAAATTAAAGTCTGACAGGTTTGGAATTGACTTGAGTAATTAATGACAGAACCTTTTTTTTTGACATTTTTAACATTATGATAAAATAAAACAAAGTAATTTTTTTTTCCAAAACGGTACTGCCATTGTCTGATGGTCCCTGAATATATTCAGCCTGATTTCTGTGCTTTACCTCAGAAACCACTGGGGGGCTGACTTTCACCTCTTTCACATTTATAAAGGGCCTATTGTGTTGGTTACACACAAGAATGTGAGGAGCTTGTGTACATTTAACATAACCCTGCACAGACCTTTGAATTCTTCTCATGTTCATATGAACGGAGTTAAAAAGGCACTGGAGTTCAGGGATAAATCATGTTAATAGAATAGTTCACCCAAAAATGTACCTACTCTCAGGCCACTCAAAATGTTGAGGAATTTGTTTCTTCACTGAAAGAGATTTGGAAAAATGTAGCATTACATCACTTTGCTAACTAATGGATCCTCTGCAGGGAAAATGTGACCTGACAAAAAATACAATAATCTACAATAAACTCCAGTGCATCATTCACTATATTGAGCTATTCTACAGTAGGCAGCTATAAACAATCTGGTTTCATCAACTGGGAAGTTTACAGATATTTATTTTTATAACGCTGGGTATACTTCATGGAGCTTATTCATTATATGAAGAGTTCAGATGCAAAAGCCTCTAAAAAATCTTGGTAAAAAATGAAATAACAATACTGAGTAAATGCTTTTCAAACACAATATATGTTCATCAAGTACTTTCACCTGGCCTCAAGTCCCTGAGAAGAACCAGTACTTACATAGAAGACTATACAAAATAGCCAGAAGTAATTTTTTAAAGAAAAACGTCAGACATACTTGGAGGCTTTTGCATCTGAACTCCTCATATATAGATTCCTCTCTGTTTACTATGTATTATTATTACAGCTCTCTGGAATGCTTGATTCTGATTGGTCAGTTGAGACATTTGCAGGTTAGTTCTTTTCAAATAATAACCGCTCCAAATTAATAACGCATAGCCAGTACTACTTGTATGCTTAAAATCCCTCCATGCCAACAAAGATTACCGTTTAGCGCCATCTTGTGACCAACACTGGACAACCGTTTGAATGTTAATCACGTGGTACTACATTGTTTCTCGGAAGGATGAAAATTTATTTTAAAACAAATATGCCAATAAAATGTTTCAAATTCATATTCATGTCCATTTTTTTCCTTATGTGGCAAGTAGCCGTATAATAAACGGGATAATGTACAGTCAGCCTGTAGTTATTGCGAAATAAGCTCCTTACTTAACATAGGATCAAATTACAGTTTTTAAATCCATTGGTCTGCCAATAATGCCTTTTCTGCAGCAGTCAGTGTCCTCATTTTCTTTGATTCCACAATGTAAAAATGTCCAAAAAGTGGAAACCAAATGTGTTTTTAGACAAAGTAATGCAGAAATATCAGCTTTAAAATTTGCCTTAATTTTTTTTATTTGGGTTTCCATTTTTGTCCAAAATGCACACTGAAACATAATACAAATGATACATAGGTAAAACATAACATGTGGACCTGGTAATAAAGAAAAAAAGAATGATTCAGAACTTAAATACATTTCAACTCATAAGAGTAATTTTTTTTATAATACAAAACCAACTGTGAGGCAATCTAATCACTCTCTTCTTACCTTCATAGAAGCTCTTTTACCTTTCTCTCCTGTTGTTCATAAACACACACTACGATATGGGTCTACAGAGAGCAGTCCAAGTCCTACTTAAAATTTGGAAAAAGCCTATTTGAAAACAACTATTTACAAAAAAGAAAGAAAAAAAAAAAAAACAACAACTTTGTGATAGAAACATTTCCAGCCGGAGCATGTTGACTGCTTCACTTGGATGTGATGTTGCCATGGGATGGAGCCTGTGGCTGCTGTTGCTGCTGCTGCTCCGCCAGAGCTTGCTGCAAGCGTGTCCGCTTCCGTGAGTAATGCTGCCAGTGCAGGATCTGCTGTTCGTCTATGAATTTGGCACACTGTGCATTCACCAGCTCCTTTCGGAAATGCTCATACTGCAGTAGCTCTAACATGTACAGACAATGAGGATACCTAAGGAAATAAAAAATGTATACTGCATTGTACAGATGTGTAATCACACACAATCACTGTAAGAAGAAAATGTATTTACTGAGAAATGTCTGAACATATTTAGCCAGTTGAGGTCTAAAATAAAAATACATAATAAATATATGACTTTTCTTTATTAATTTTCATGTTACATGAGTTTACGAAATAAAATATAAATAAGATTAAATAATAATAATAATAATAATAATAATAATAAAAGTAAAACATGAACTTACTTCAGGAATTTAGCATATTCTGGTTCTTTCCAATAAAGTAGATACTTTAAGTAATTGATAAAAGGCTTCTCTCTCAGGTAACCTCTTTGAGCCAAAACTGCAGGATTTAAAATAGGATATTTTAAGACAGATTAAAAAAAATATATATATATATATATATATATCTTCTATCATTTAACAATACAAACAAAATGTTTCATAAAAGTTTAGTTATTAAAACTGCTAGAAGTAAGCTAATAAGTGATACTTCTGAATTACTTCCATATCTTAATTTCTGCAACTAAGTATTTTAAATAAACAAATAATAAAACAATGTCATTATTGTTCTTACAGTTTAGGTAGTTTGGGTTTGCTAGACACTGAACAAACTCCAACTCAAGCTGGAAACGGTGTCTTGCCTGCTCCTCTGTGAAAGCATGAATTGTGAGTGTTATCAACGCTTTATATTTAAAATAAAATTGTTTGAGCGAAATGCAATATATTTTTGGACATCCCCACTTCATAATTTAATTAATCATAATGTAAACTATATTTAACATATTACTGTAATATGTATACGTTTTATTACCTCACACAAGCGAACCAAAACCGTAACGTTATTCGTTAACCATAATAACAACATTTTATCGATGTGTTTGCCGGCGAATTTTAGTAAACAAACATGTTTACAGTCACTATCAACAAATTACAAACCTGTTTCTATAACGCCAGCCATGGCAGATGACCAAAGAGAAAACGATATAATAACAGCAAGAAAATGTTTGATATTTAACTGTATGTACAAGACTACTGAGACTTTGGTTTGAAGAGAGCTACAGTGCCTGCGTAATTGCCAGAAAACCAGTACTGTTGCCGTAAACATGTTTTACGACGTTATCTTCTTCTTCTCTCTTTTATTGGCAACCGCACTTAACAGTGCATTACTGCCATCATCAGGTAGCTTGGGTTAGAACCTTTCCTATGTTTCTCAGCATTCTCTCTCTCTCTCCCTCCCTCCATTAAATATAAATAAATAAACTCACTGACTCCTCAGCTCCCCCAGTATTCATCCCAATTCCCTTTAACTCCCATTATCCCACTATGTCCTTATTAGTCTACAGAAATGCATTCCTTACTTATTCTGTACTTACTAATTACTTATTCTTATTATCTTCATTATTCATGCGTTGATCAGAAACTGATTTAATGTATTTTGTACAAAAGTGTGTGCTTTTGCAAAATAAGAAAAATAAAAAGTGTGCGTGATTTTTCTTTGTTCTCTCCATCTTAAAAAGTGTATCACACACGTTAGGTTTCTTTGAATTATGTGGACTTTCCGTAGATTTCAATTACTTTTATACTGACCAAACAATATTTTCTATTTTCTAACCCAACCCTGCCCCTACCCCCAACAAAACCTGATTGCAGCGTAGTGAAGTGTACTGATGTAATATTGGAACAAACAGATTGTATTTATTAGTAGGAATAAAAAGAAAATACATTATTTTAATTTACATAGCTTAATTGTACATTGCAGAGAGTTTTAATTAATATTGAACTGTACATGATTACACTATTCTGGTAAAACTGCCCTGCCAGTCAAAAGTGTACACAGCTGTCCCGTTTAGAGGTATATGCATAGTTCTGCTTAAAAATCTGCATGGTATTTATATGATTTTAGCCTTTTAGCTTTACACTTCCTCTAAAGCTGCTTTTGAAGCAACTTTTTATGAACTGTTTACAAATTTACATCAATAAACAACAACTAAACCGCACAATCACAGTAAGTGATGACACACTATCATCTCCAGTGAAACCATTCACTGGCTCTGACTCTGTCTTGCTTCCTCAGTTGAAAACATGGTGAGAATAGTCCTGAATGGTACAGTTTGACAGCAGATTGGTTGTGAGATTCAGCCTCTCACACTTCTGTATAGTTTGCCCAGCTGGGAAAGGTATCTAAACTGAAGATAGCCCTGCCCCAGCTGTTAATGGCCAAGGTAATGGAGAGGATGCCGATGATATTCATGACAATCCCTGTCTTGGCCTGCAGATCAAAATGAACATTTGGTTAACCAACTATGACGTTTTATAGACTATAGAAGTTTTATTTTATTTTATTTTAATGTATGTAAATACATTTCACTTTGCATTTTGAATTTAATAATACCCAATAGGGTGACTGTTCATATTTTTAATATTAAAATTATAAACACTCACCATGTCAGATACTTTCAGGTATCCGTATGAGAAGACTATGGCATTTGGGGGGGTGGCCACAGGTAGCATGAAGGCAAAAGATGCACTGAGGGTGCAGGGGATCATTACATACAGAGGATTGACACCTATAGACTGGGCCTAGTAAAACAAAACAATATACTGTTAAGTAAGGAATAATTGACGACGGGCCGTTGAATTATTAGAAAAATAATGCACACCCGAGGTGGTGATGCGGTCACGACGCAAAGCGGAGGAACTACGTTTGCCGTGCGTTTCCCTGAAAATAATTGCACACCTCAGAACGTTCGTCAGCCAATCAGATTCAAGCATTCAACGGCCCCGTAGTATAAACCAACATATTTTATTGAAACATACTTATGCTCCGGTTGACACATAGCTTTTCACTCCACAAAATGTTTATTGATAGATCTCTACTTGAGGATTTTTTTGATGCTTTCATTAATTGTTTGGCATTCTGACCAGCACCCATTCACTGCAGAGGAATATTGGCAGGAATATTTTTTTTCTTTTTTGTTTTTTTAACTTTTTCAAACCATCTTTAAAACTTTTTGCTTTCTACAGTGATCTGACTCAAAGCTGGCACAAGTTCTCAAAGCTCAATTGTGTTACAGGTAACAGAGGGAGAAATGGATATCACTGGTACATACAAAAGTGTCTGCTTATCTGCCTCCAGCAATGGGTAAATTAGCAAGTGAAGTTAAAAGCCCCCTTCCCCCAATGCCTGTTCTTTCTCATTCTTCCTTCCTCAACTAGACAACAATGACACATCTCCATGGTTCTCCTATATGAGCCACTTCAGCTTTAGCTCCCTACAAATCCCTCCATTCATAGGCTCCCTTGCATAGGCTAATTCATGAGGCGAGGGCAGGATATGCCAACTGCACAGCAAGAAAGGTGAAACCCAGCGAGAGATTAATGGAAGAAGAAGTTGTGCTCATAAATAAATGTGTGAAAAACCTTTTCACAATTATACAACTTGTTTGTATGTGTCTAGCCCAATACTGATGTCAGATAAACTAATTAATATTTTATTAATTTTGTATGTAATGTTAAATTAGTCAGAATTTTTTCACTATTGCTGAAAATCTGAATTCTGACAATTTTTAATAAAATAACCGAATAAGTAATTTATATTGATTAGACACTGCCACTGGAGAAATGAAGGTTTCACAAATTTATAGTGATGTCCAATGATGACTGAAATACAGGATTAAAAAAAAAAAACAAAGAAGCAAAAAAAAACAAAACATTATAACATTAAATAAATACACCAAATACTGTTCAAAAGTTTGGCATCTGATTTTTCTTTCTTTTTTTGTGTCTTTTATTCTCAAAAAGACTGCATTTACTTCATGAAAGATGAAAACAGTAATGTGAACTATTATTTTTAAATTACTTTTATTTAATTTTAATGTATTTATGCAAGTGTAATTTATAACTGTGATGGCAAAGCTGAAATTTTAGTTCTCAATACTCCAGTTCAGTGTCACATGATTCTTCAAAAAACATTCTAAAATGCTGATTTGCAGCAAGACATATTTTGTATTATTCTCAGTGTTAAGTTATTCTGGTGAAAAGTCATATAAATCATGGTGAATATTAGAAATATACATACCATAGATGCGAGTATAGGCAGAAATAATGTTGCTGTGGCAACATTGCTGGTGCATTCAGTGAAGGTAGCTATCATCAGACACACGACAATGGCAATTGCCCAGGGTGGAATAGTTTGAAGAGGTGCCATCTGATCTCCAAGCCATTTTGACAGCCCTGAGACCTAAGCAATGGCCAGACAAAAACATTTTCATTAATACTTTAGCAAGAATTGTACACTTTTGTTTAGAAGAAAAAAAAACAACACAATTATATAAATCTCTCTCTCACTCTCATTTTACATTTAGATGTGTGTCATCATCAAACTTTTTCTGAATTTTTACTTTAAATTTAACATTTCTAATGAAACCTGAGAAAACCATAAGACAAATTAAGTCATTTTTATTAAAACCTGAAAGGTTTCTGTCTCTCCACTAAATTCCCAAAACATATATAAAATAAAAGATCCATTAAGCGCTTAATATACGATCACAGAATTAAACTTTTTGGGTAAAGTACTTCATTAATTGCCTTTAACCTACAATATAGCTAGATCTGAGAATCTAGATCACGGCTACTGTCATATTGCTTGATATAAGCAATACAGCATTACAGACATACCAATGACTTTCTATAAAAGCTTTGTCACAATGTGTGAAGTTCTATACTAATAAATGCATCCTGATTTGACTTGACTCAAACAAATACCCTTACACACACACACACAAACCATTTGTTGTACCTCACTGCCTTTAGCCAAGGCAAAGCCTCCCCCTAGCAGGAGAATAATGCTCCATGGCATCTTCTGTTGTGTCACCTTCCATGTCAGCAAAGTTGATGTATGGCCATTTTCCTGCTCGGGCACTATAGAACAGTCATATTTATTGCATTTACTTATTAGCTATACACACACACTAAATATGTCTATTGATTTTTTCAATATCTAGTTTAATTATTTAACAAGACATCAGCTAAGTAAGTGTTTGACTGACCTGTGTCAAAGCCCGGTGTCCTCCAGTGGCACAATCGTGGTAGTTTAGAGGGAAAAACAAAGAGCAGGGCAGCTACAAACACTGCCACTGTGGCATCTGTCACAAATCTGCACAGAGGTGAGCCATTAAGCTGGAATGAGCAAAAGGTTAAATACCACAAAACAGGTGACTTGTTTTTACTTAAGGTTGTGTTTCAGGTGTCTAGCTCTTGTAAGAATACAGTAGGTTTGCGTTGTTGTTATGTAATTTTATGATATAGAAAAATAGATTCTTCACAGTAATATAATATCAAACATGTATTTGATCATGAACTTTAAGAATGTTGTTGTGCTTTCCGTTCTCTTTTGGTTTAGACCTTTCACCCAGAGTGAATCTTAGTGTTTTCACAATTTTAAATCCTCAATATCTTTGCACGTGAACATCATCAAGAAATGTACACAAAAGCTGTTTGCAATGTGGGGAAACTCCATTCACATTTTTGCTGAACATTTGACCTACAAATAGGAACACGACACAACTGATAACAGGAGAACACATTGTTTCTGTTAAGCAATGGTTCACTCTGCATGTTACATTGATAGATTAAATTTAATTACTTTGTTCAATTTTAGAGGCATATTTCCCATTAAACCTGTTAATGTTTTCTCAACATTATGTCTATTTTGTCATGTTTTGTAAAGTGTTTGAAGATAAAAATTTAAAAGGTTGGAGTTGTTTTAATCCTAAAATGAAAATAGAGCACATCTGATATTTAATTTCACATTGACATTTTTCATAAAATATAATTGCCATTCATTACAACCAGCAATAAGTAGCATCTCAAATCAAGCCAATCAAGTGATGCTACTTTGCAAAACAAAATGAGAATGTTTTGTTCAACAAAACAGAACATTTAATGTAATTTTACAACAAAACAATTTTGTTAAATGTACTGTTAATTTAATTCATTAATTTATTTATTTACTGGAAGTGAAAAAAAAAAGAAGTTTTTTTTCTTTTTTTTTTGTGCATGACACTGCACCATATATTAGTTTTTTCTTCAGCTTGTGGAAAAACGTCTAGGTTACCTATTGTAACCCCCGTTCCCTGATGGAGGGAACGGAGACGTATGTCGTATCGACAGACTG
>JAUMHR010000081.1:8643877-8665190 GCA_032361145.1 Enteromius fasciolatus
CACTTGTAACTTTTATGTGTTTCAGTTTTACAAAAAAGAAAGAATAAGAATGAAAGAGGAAAGAACATTACAGTAAAACTTTACTCCTGCGTCTGCCCCTTTCTGACTTCTTACTACTGTTAGCTATCTGTCAGTTTTGCGTAGATGAAACACGCATCTAGGACAGAATAATAAACATACTGGAGAAAAGTCTGACTGCTCTGGGCAGTGCTTACCTGCTCCCCTGATTCCTGTGCTGGTGACACAGTGCACCGGATCCACACCTGAGGAGAAAAAAGAGAGGTTAGATGGGGATCTCGGGGCACTGGGCCCAGAGGTGTGGAAAATTGCTCTTTCTCTGAAAATGTGGGTTCCGCCGACCCATGGACAGAAGTGCACAGAAGCTCCCGGGCCTGCTCCAGGGGTGTGGACTGAGATGTCGCCCCCCCCCCGAAGAGCAATTTCCACCGCTTCCGGGTCGCCCATGTCAGGGACGCTTCACAGACCTGCGGGTGTTCTTGACCGGTTCCTGCAGGCGGCACCCCTCGCCTGCAGCCAGCTCAATGTCGGGCCGTCAACCTGGCATTGTGTGTTTCTCAGCGGGGGACAGAGCAGAAGGTCTGGGTGCCACGGGGGTACACCCTCTGCGACGGGCAGGTGGAGGCGGAGCACCCATGGACCAGCTGGAGTCCCTCCAGGGCAGGATGTGGGACATCGCCTCGGTCTGCCTTTGAACTGTTAAGAACTCCTGGGCTAAGTCCTCAACAGTGTCACAGAATAGGCTGACCTGGGAGATGGGAGCATCAAGAAAGAGATCTTTGTCAACTTCTGCCATCTGCTCCTAGTTCAGCCATAGATGTCTCTCCTGGACCACAAAAGTGGACTAGGAGTGACCTAGGGCACGCGAGGTGACCTTTATTGCCTGGAGGGTGAAGTTGATCTTGGCGCAGAGTTTCTGCATTGCCCCCCTCGTGCAGCTGTTTTAACGCTTTAGCCTGGTAGACTTGGAGCATTGCCATAGCATGCAAGGTGGTGGCAGCCTGCCTACGAGCATAGTAAGCCTGGCCCGTGAGAGCTTTTCACTTTGCGGACATAAATGCTCGAAGGATCAGGCACATGGGGTACCTCCAACCCGATCCCCTCGGCGGCTCGGAGGAGCATAGCCAAGAGTTCGATGTCCGCCACAGATGGGGCTGCGGCCATGGTGTGAGTTCTACCTCACTAGCCGACACTCCCTCTGACGCTGCAGAAGACATCTCAACTTCTCGGGGTGTCCCAAAAGAGACGCTGGGCCCAGATTGCGGGGGAGCAGTCTCTTCCGGGAAAAACACTGGACTATGCGGTGGGGCAGAAGAGGCGAGAGGCGGCCATCCACGAAAGCTATCTCGGTGTGTTCTCGCCCCAGACACGTGAGGCAGCAATTGTATCCATCCGATTAAATGAGAAAACTTCCACACCCAGAAGTGCATGGTCAGATCGACATTCTGGAGAACACCTTTCCAACTGTATGAAAATTGCTCTTTTTCTCCTGAATTGCCCAGGGAAGACCTCTTACTGCAAAGGCCACTGGCCCACTGACAGCCGCCCAAATGATGCTGTCAGATGAGAGAGAGCATGAACTTCCAGGAACTTCCATATGTAATGTTGGAGTGACTTGACTGTAAGGAACTTCCATATGTAATGTTGGAGTGAATTGACTGAAGGGGAACTGCTATAACAAACAAGGATACTACCAATACTAAAATACAGTTTGGCAGAGGATTACTTTATGAATTATTTAATTTAGTTATAGTAACTGACAGTTTATTCCAGTTTTTTTTTTACTGTATATTCAGTTTGGTCTTTGAACTTTTCTCTTCTGCTTTTCAACTACTGTAAGACCTTTTTACACTAGTGCAATGAAAGTTAACTTGTTTGCTTCTATTCATGTCATGTACGGTAACAGACACTGACTATAGCAAAATGATTTGATGATCTCACTAGTGTTCTCTAGGCAATAAACTAGTCTGTGTATTTGACAAGTTTGTGTATCATCTGAGGTTAAAGTTTGAGGCTGACAAAAGAGAAAATGTTTTAGACTATTTGATTTTGACATAGAAGTTTGAACAAGTTGGTGTGTAGTTTTGAGACTGCTTATACAGTGAATTTTGTAATGGATTGTGTGTTAGCAATCAAGAAAAACTGTATGGTGGCCATTGAGTCTAATGGGGCAGGAGTAAGGATTCAAGGTTTTGCGTAGGTGGAGAGCTGGAACAGTACAGGGTACACTGGACAAACAAAGTCCATTTAAGGCTTTTGAAAATAATTTCAAATGTGATATATTCTAGTAGTACAATTGATTATTAGTAGATACGTATAATTACACCAAAGTTTATCAAAGTTAGTCAAATCTATCTATCTATCTATCTATCTATCTATCTATCTATCTATCTTTATATTTGTTTATTGTTTATGTTCAGGGTATGTACAGGTAACTTAATACAATACTGATGCATTTTGTCTGTTAATGCTTTTTCATGTAAATGACAATATGATTAATATTAATGTTGTTTATGTCCTAGGAACAACAAACAACTGAATTATTGCTTGTAGTTTGTTTTTCACATTTATTAAAGTTTTTGATTTTTAACATAACCTAAATAATATCTGTTGTGCTTCTTGACCCAGGATCACATATTTTAATATTTACATTTAAAACTAAATGGTGACATAAGTCAGTGGAGGATGAAACATTAACCAACTGCAGAGTGTTTGAGAGCATTCTACTCTAGTCATTTGTTCTGGATTTACACCATTCATGCTCTCTGTCTTTATCACTTCTTTATTGTCATTTTGGTAAGGTAAGATTTATACATACACATATACACATGTATATATATATATGTGTGTGTGTGTGTGTGTGTGTGTGTGTGTTGTCAATTAGCTGCCTGAATTTTGCATCTAGGTCATATGTAGCGTATTTATAAATCAGCTGAAACACATGCATGCTTGACAGAAATTTTCTTGGCTGGGACAGTCAACAGGCAAATATGAGAGGGAAAAATTAACTCAAAATATACCTTTTATATTTACAATATGATCATGTTGCTGTATATGATAAAAACCTAAATGTCAACTTTGTCAGCATTCACAGTTAATATAACTGCTAAACAATGATTAACTAATAAAAATAACTTAATTTATTAGCCTTAATTGTAACTAACACATTTAAAAATAAGTACTATGCACAGTAATGCACAGTGAACTAACATGCATTATTTACTAACATTAATAAAGATTATTAAATATTAATTATTATATAATATTATTGTATAATAGCATGGCACATTATCTGGACAAGACAATAATTAAATAAGTGTATATATATATATTTCTATTTTGTGTGTTCCAGGCCTACAGTAAGAACATGAAGAACTGTCTTATAGGGCTTTTAACACTCTGTTTCTTTAGGTTTGTGCTGTTGGTAAGAAACTATGAGATATTATTTTTTTCTTCCAAATTTTGGTCATCCACATTGTTTTTGTTTAAAAAAAAAAAATTCTAAAGTCTTTTTATGATAATGTCTTCCACTTTTATTTCAGGCTTCTAATGATACAGATGATGGCAAAGTGAACTGCAGTGATGTCTTAAGCACGGAAGCTCAGCGAGCAGTTGGTGGTGCAGTGGCTAAACTGGGATTGGCGCTTTTGGAAAAACTACAGCCTGGGTCTGAGGAGCCAAACATAATCATATCACCTCTCAGTGTTTCTCTTGTGCTTGCTGAGCTCGCTTTGGGTGAGCATTCTGCATTAACCATACAGAAGTGAATTTATAGCTGTTATGTTTTAATACATGTGTACTTTCATTTTAAATCATTAGGTGCAAAGAACAAGACAGAGGACAAGTTGTTGGAAGTCCTTCAGGCAAAAGAGCTGCCCAGTTTTCATGAAACCTTAAGCTGTCTACAAGAACAACTTACTGCCAAGGCTGTCAGGATGGCGTCTCGTCTCTACCTCATACCAAGTAAGGAACTGATGCTGTTCTGTTAACTTGACAAAACTAGAAGATCCTTTTGAGCTTGAAGTTCAGGACAAACCATTTACTGAACTGAATTAAATGTTAGTTTTGTTGAGATTACTTGTACTTTTTTGTAGACTTTGTAGTTGCTTTTGTCTTTGTGAAGATGTTAGGGTGAACCAGAAGTTTGTGGACAGAGCTCTGAACCTGTACAAATCTGAGCCTGCACATCTGACCTCAATTGAAGAAGTTAATCGTTGGGTGGAGGAATCCACCAATGGACACATAACCAACTTTATGTCCGGTCTTCCACCAAATGTTGTTTTAATGCTCATAAACGCCATTCATTTTAAAGGTTGGTCTGCATTTCAACTGTAAATAACAAGATAAGACAAACTCTTTACTTTGAGAACATTATAAAACAAGTATATAAAAAAAAAAGAGTAGAAAAAAACATTTCTATACTCAGATTCATGGTTTAAGGAAAGCATACATTTTTTTTTACCTTGATTTTATTTTAGAATTAAAATTTTCATTCTTTTTGGAGGACATAATTTTTTTTAGTGTAATTTAATTGTCCTCATAGGGTGACACAAATGTTGATTGTCTCGGTTATGCATGTAACCCTCATTCTGTGAAGAAGGGAATGGAGACATCACATCACGTCCCATCACCATGGTTCTGTACTGCTGCTGAGTGGCCAGGTCACTGGCTCAGCCTCTCAGCAAAAACCCAAATATGCGCTGCATCAGTTGCCCATTTAAACTCACGCTGTGATGAGCTGCAGCTGGATGCAATCAGCACATGCCAACGTGCATTGGCTTGTTTTATATTATATTATTTATTGTTATTATTACTCACAAAATCCCCAAAGTTTTTGAAGGAATACTTTCCTATATTTGTGAAAAAAGTAATTACTTAATATTAAAATTTATATTACATGTTAAAAATGTTTTACATTTGAAAATAAAGATGGTTATACCACACATTTTACAGTTCAAAACTGCACTGTAAAAAAAAACTATATTAAACAATTGCTTTAATTTATATTTTTCCTTATGTATAAAGTCTATTATTTTATCATTCACTGACCCCATAAATTAAAAAGTAAAGTAAATGTAAATAAGCAAATAAACTTGTTCTTTCTTAGGTGAGTGGCAATCCCGATTTGATTCCAAGTTCACTGTAAAGGATATTTTCTACATTGACAAAAAAACCTCTGTAAAAGTGGACATGATGATGGGATCCAAATACCCACTCAGCATGTTTGTAGATAGAAAAGATGGCACTCAGGTAATCTAGCGGTTTTTAGTATAATTAACCAAAATTTCACATTTCCCCAAAAGCTTATACATAGGGAATTTTAATTCAGTTTGCTGTTCTTCCATACTGCCCTTAGGTTGCAAGATTCCCTTTTCAAGGAAATATGAGTCTCCTGGTGGTAATGCCTGTGCCAGCACATGGAAATCTGTCAAACACGGCTGCCAAGCTCAACATATCGGACATGTATGAACATTTTCAAAGCGAGAAGTCCATGCATGTTAAACTACCTAAATTCAAATTACAGTACAATCAGGATCTGCGACAAGCACTCACAAGCATGGGTAAAAATGAAAAAAAAAAATGAAAAAGTTTATTTCTAAATGTTCTCAATTGATTTTTGGCTGTGAATCATGTCATGTGATGAAATCTGTCTTTATAAGGGCATGTCCTTTGGTCCAGATGAAGTCGATCAATGCTGTTGTGAAGTGAGAGTTAATAATTAAGTAAAACAAAACTGTCACACATTTTCATCTCTTTCATTCAGGTTTGGGCTTGCTGTTTACTGGGCCTGATTTATCCAGAATCGCACAAGGCCCATTAGAGGTTTCAGGTGTACAGCATGCCTCAAGCATGGAGCTGAGTGAGGAAGGGGCAGAGGCTTCAGCTGCAACCTCTGTTTCTCTTGTGCGGACTGTTCCTACTTTTGCGGTCAACATGCCATTCATCTTTGCACTGGTGGATGATGCCTCTTACACACCTCTCTTTCTGGGTATGGTCACCAACCCCAACCCTGGAGCGACAATGGAACAAAGTGATGATCCAAAAACTGAAACTGAAAGCAAAGTGTCCCAGAATGATGGGACACTTAATGATAGTCCACATATGGAAAATATGCTAAGTTACATGTTGAATATGTGGAAGGAAACAGTTCCTCAGCAGTTCCTCAGACATCAGGAGATGGAAGATGGGAACTAAAATAAGAAGATGTATCCATATTGCAGTACATATTTTGCTCAATTAAAATGTGTTGTGATGAGGATGACCTGCCATTAATGAATGTCATAGTTTGATATTAATGAGGCTGTTCAAATTCAATAATAATTAGCCGACTATATATTTACTCAGGTATTACACAGCTACTTGCCAAACAAATAAATATATGAACATAAATCTGATCTGAGTAGAAATTATTTTATAGCCTAGCATATTTTATAAGACGTCTTTTATAACCTTTATAAGGTTAGCATTTTGTTTAACATATCTGACTACTGAATGCCACAACTGACTAATCAGAATCGCGAATTCTAGGAATCTGTGTATGGATATGCACCACTAGACCATTCAAAAGTTAAGTAAATCAACCCAATAATTATTTAATGCTTAAACATGCAATGGAATTGCTCAGAGAGAAAGGGTAAACGTAAATATGAATCAATCTACATAGCGAAAATTAAATAAATAATTATTAATAATAATAAATAATGAAATAATTAACGGTACTTTGTATTCTACAAATAAACTATAGTCCCTATTATTGTTCTTTATTTGGTCGAGTAGTAAAGTTTATTTTAATTTCTTTATTCTAAAAGGTGTAACAAACAAAACGCTAAAATTAAACAGAATTATGACCAAACGCCTTAAAATGGAGGGCTTTACAAACTAAGGCTCTCTGTCATTTATATATATATATATATATATATATATATATATATATATATATTAAAAAGTAGTGGTGTTTCCGTTGGTGAATAGCCTATGTATTACTAAACTAATAGCCTAACGTTATATTCGTTCTCGTTTACTTTCATGCCCTAACACTCATTGTCACGAGAATCAGCAACGAATTCGAACGATTCTTGGGTGAACGGAGTCACTGAGATGAATCAAAGCTCTCACCACTATCTCCACAGAAGTTACAGACCACCTTCTAGCGTCAGCAAAGGGTGGGATTCTTCACTAAAAAAAACACTGCTGATGCATCTGCTCGCGCACAGTTGGCGGAGGCAGCTGCAAGCCGAGAGTCTGCACGAGACGACGGTAAAGTAGAAAACAGGTCAGACCCTTTTAAAATCAGCATCAAAGGTTTGTAATCCCTTAATTCTTTCATATAAATGGTTAAGTGTATATGTATTTTTAAAGCTTTCCAGTTTCTTTTGTTCTTTAAGACTGCTCTGGGTGTTTAATTTAGCATATATTGTCTATGTAAACAAACAAGGTATAGTTTGCTTTTCGGCATAATAGCGATGAATGCAACAAATATAAAATAACTGCTAACCTATATAATTTAGCATATGTATTTTTCTCTTAAAGGTTCCCCTCCCAATAATTATTTGATAGCATATTGCATGAAAAGTAAAAAAAAAATAAGTATTTTTTTATAGATGGGTGTGGAATGTGAATCAAGTTGAGCTGAGACATGCACTGGATATGGAGTCAAGCTCAACTCCGCAACTGCGTGGCAGATACAGTGAGGGAGCCATTTAGATGAATGTGAAAATATTAGCCTAGTGTTAGGAGTATTTTTTTCCATTGATGGACAAGAGTTCAGCAAGAAACTTTAATGGTAACCAGATGTGAAACATGGAACAATTTTAGACCATGTTGAAAACCGCTGCAGGAACATTGAATCTCTGCCTAAAGTTAACTGTGTCAAGTGTTATGTAAAGACTAGGCATTTAACTTATATTTTCTGGTTTATTTTGCAAATGTTTCAAGATCATGTAGTTTATATGCATACATGTGGTATTTGACCAGTCTTCAGATTGGGAAATTAATGTTTAAATTTTATATAAGATGTACTAAATACTTTTAGTACATTGAGGTTCAGTATGATCTGTTTTTTTTATACTGTACATATGAGGTATTTATCAACTCTTTATCTAATCCCAATATTTTTTATGTGTTGCTATCAAGGTGTAAAAATAATGATGTATTAATTATTAGGTCACAGCAGCCATTATTTTATTTTATTTAATTTTATTGTAGGCCAATTAACACTTTAAAATGTTTTTTTAGGTATTTTTATTGATATTAACAAAACAAAATCTGTACAAGAGTTACAGGTTGTCTTCATCACAGATGCCAAGCTTTTAACTTTTTTTATTTATCAGGATGAGGAAGGCAGTCATGCTGTTTGGTTTATGGACTCTTCTGTCCCTCTCGCATGCTCAGTTGGTAAGGTTTTCATGAGTCCTCACATACATTCTCTTCACTGTAATTCCACTATAATGGTCCACTTTTGCTACAGACAGATACAACAGAGGCTGAAGGTGAGGAAGAGGTGGTTGACCTTTTTACTACTCCTCGCACCAAGTTGGCTGCTGCAACCTCTGATTTTGGCTTCAACCTGTTCCGTCATCTGGCAGCACATGATCCCAAGGCCAGCGTCTTCCTGTCCCCCATGAGTATCTCAGCAGCCTTTACACAGCTCTCAATGGGTGGGTATTTTCTTCACTACGGAAGACCATGCTTTCTTACTGCAGTCATTTAAGGTTTTAGCTTGAGATCATTAATCTCCCACTTGTTTTTTTATCATTTGTCATAGGGGCATCCGAACGGGCTGAGAAACAGATTTACAGGGCCCTCCGCTACCACACCCTGCAAGACAGTCAGCTCCATGACACGCTGAGAGACCTTCTATCTTCGCTCAAAGCATCTGCCAAGGGCTTCAAGTCGGCAGATCGCATCCTTTTGGCTAGAAGTTAGTGTTTTTCCTTTTAAATGGGTGTGGTTGTGCATTTTTTCCAATAAATAGAAGAGCTGGTCATGTTTTCATTTATCTCTGTGTGTTTCAGAACTTCGTCTCAGGCTGGAATACCTCAACAGCGTAGAGAAGCAATATGGGGTACGTCCTCAAACTCTTGTGGGTGGCACCCGGGACCTTAAGACTGTTAATGATTGGTTTAAACAGCAAACTGGTGGAAAAGTGGAACAAGTCGTTCCTTCGCTTTCTCGTAACACAGCTGTGTTGCCTGTGGGAGCAGCCTTCTTAAAAGGTAAATGGGCTTTTGATTTATTATTGATATCTCTTATGAACTTTAACAGAGGGAAATTATATGCAAAATTATTGGGAGCATGAAAATGTAAATGTACGTTAGCTTGTCCAGACTGATACATATATTTGGGACTTTTGAAATTCTGAGATTTATGTTTTTTACCAGGCAGTGATTTAAGTGATTTGTATTTATTTTTTTGCAGGTAAATGGATAACTAGGTTCAGCAAAGCTAATAAGATGGAAAACTTCCAGACGGATGGAGAAGCCCCAATTCTTTTTCCCATGATGGAGCAGGAGAATTACCCAGTGAAGATGGGTATCGACTCTGACCTTGGATGCACGGTACTAGCATCTGTTGTTTTATGCATGTTTGTTCCTCATTCAAAACTATCATAAGAAGGCTTGGATTTAAAGCCATGCAACATATGGGTGAGCCATGATGTCAGAAGTATGATTTTAATTACAGCTGTCCCTTTAAAGATAAACTTTTGGTGCATTCACCGTAATTCTGCGATGACAACACACATATTTTACTCATAGTTTTCCATGTTGTGTTTCCACAGCCATGTTTCCATAACTCGCAGCTACAGGAAGTAGCACCAAAATGTATCTGCCCCATAATTTAGATAGAGTAGAATGTCACATGTTGTCATCTCAGAATCGCTGAATATGTTTTTGCATCCGTAGTGAACTTATGTTTGCTTTTTTAATTTTGTTGTGTTGTGCACTACTGGGCCACCGTAGGGTTTAGTTAACCATGTTATTGTAGAAATTTGTTGTCAGCTGTGATTTATTTCTAAGTGCTCAATTACTCCGATAATGAGAGAAAGTGAATTCTGCAAATCATTACTTGCTCACTAATGGATGATCCACTGCATTGAATGGGTGCTGTCAAAATTAAAACAGCTAAAAGCATCACAGTAATTATCAATCAATATCTTGAGTGGCATAAATTGTGAATTTAATTTGGTATTTTCTCATTATTTCTGTTTATCTATTGCAGATAGCCCAGGTTCCTATGGAGGACGGAATAAGCATGTATTTCTTCTTACCCGATGATGTGACACAGAATCTAACTCTAATAGAGGAAGCACTTACAGCTGAATTTGTCCAGGACCTTTCCAATACCCTCCATGCTGCACAGGTGTTGCTTACACTTCCTGTTATCAAACTCAGTTACAGCAAAGACCTGCTGCCCTTCCTCTCTGACCTGGGTAAGACAAAACCACCATTCTGCAATGTTTTGCTAGTTTATGACTTTATTATATTGTTATATTATTTGTCACTGTCTCCCTTATTTGTTCTTCCCTTTTTTTAGGCCTGGCTGAATGGTTGGCAGAGACAGATCTTGTCAAAATTACCAATCAGCCAGTCAAGTTAAAGGCTGTCCATCATAAGGTTGTCATGGAAACAGCTCCAGAGGGCAAAGAATATGCCAGCAACACTGTCGACGGCCAGTCGCTGGCTCTAACATACCGTGTAGACCGACCTTTCCTCTTTCTAGTAAGAGATGATCCATCAGGTGCACTTCTCTTCATTGGAAAAGTGCTGAACCCACGTGACATAGGAAGGGTATGAGACAGACACACTTATATTAACAAATACAAACAAACGAGAAACCAGCAACTTATATATGAGCTCATTTTAAGCCCAAGTATATAAACGGAAAATAAATATTTGACATATCTTGACTTACATGGCCATTTGGAGCAAAATGACAGCCCATTTACATTTTTAAAATACTTTTAAAATACATTTTTAAAATGCAATGCAAACTCAAACACGGTACTGTATGTGCACATATTTAAAGTAAATCTGTAATTCTGATGATATGATCCAGTTGTGCCTTTATTAGGTGTATGTCATGCATAGATTAGTGTACATGTCCTGAATCTTAGCCATACAATCTATACTAGTATTGATGAATAATAGCTTGATGCTCTGACAAATTTTTTATATACAAAAATAAAAACTCCCTCAGGTATTAACAGCTGCTATAATGATTATGACATGGAGTATGCATCTCAAAAGAATATTGTGATTTCCACCATCTTTTGAATAACAATTCCCTTGAGTGTATGATATATTTGCTATATGACTTTAATTATCAACCCTTTAGCAATGATGAAATTATACTTAAATTAAATTCAGCTGATATGCTGATTACAATAAAGAAAAAAATCATAGTAAATCAGTAGCCCATCTTCATTTTCCCTTGACATTTGTTTATCAATACTTAAATAACTGAAATGTACAGGTATTTAGCATGTATTGGCACAGCATACATGTATAACATATTTAAAATGACATATGTTGTATCTTAATTTTAATTTCAGGTCTCAAAACACTTCTCATTTACAATTTTACCAACATACTATACCATACGAAGTGCAAAATAGCATAATTGCAAATGAAGAATAAAGAAGCCACAATATGCTAAAAAGGCTAAAAATTTAAGGTTTGCTTAGAGCTTTTATTACGCGACTCCTAGTTGAGGGTTCCAAGTCATCTTTTATTTCCTGAAGCAAATTTAAAATAACATGGATTGGCATATTGTGTTTTTCTGACATTCAAAATAAAATTTATATTTGTGAAAAAAGTCCTCTCCCTCATACCCTTCTCTCTGTGCTCTCCAGTGCCGCCTCCTATAGCAGCAACAATGACAGCAATTTCAAGCACAAAATAGTTTAAGACATGCTTTTTGCACCTTTAAATAGTGGCGCAAATACCAGTAAATTAAAAAGCTTATGAAAGGGAAACACCTCCAAAGCATATTTAATAAGGTCAGGTGCAAAAAATAACTTTGTCTACACCTTTTCAGCACTAATTCTTTACTGTGTGTCTTTAGTAAAACAATTTTGATGCCAAAAGACGGTTTGTGCTGGTGCAAGCTGCTAGTAAAACTAGCCCTTATTTTGTTATGAGTATAAAAAAATAAACAAGAATATGCAAACACAAACTTATTACCTGGTTTTATTATAAATGGCAAATATGGTAGGCGAGAGACCTCAACGTAATTAAACTTAAGAAAACACATGAAAACAGAAAAAAAATGACAACACATTAAGAAAACATCTTCATCAGCTTGACAACACAGGTGCTGCAAATTCTCGCAACACAACCAAACTCTGCAAATAGCACAGACCACAACAGAAATGTTTCAGGGGGACTTCAAAAAGTGATGAACCTGTCTGGGACCTGATTCTTTGTTTCCGTTGTGGTCTGTACTATTTGCAGTGCGTTTGCAACACGTTTCTCTGTTTGGTTGTGTTGCGAGAATTTGCAGCGCCTGTGTTGTCAAACTGATGAAGATGTTTTCTTAATGTGTTATCATTTTTTTCTGTTTGCATGTGTTTTCTTAAGTTGCAGCGCGTTGTGCTCTCTTGGCCATCATAATAGCAGGCTTCTTAAGTTAAGCTTCTTTGTTTATGTGAGAAATTTAACCACTGTAAGGCCAATAAACTTGGCAGCGTAGACTCTCACTTCCTGTAGTTTCATTGTGGCCAATGTTGGCAATACACCTTTAATACAGATAATCTATGTTGCTTTGGCTTCACACCCAAAAGATGAACTGTAATTTGAATAGAAAAGTCTGGAAAGAGAACTGGCATTCAGATATACATGTAAAGCAAAATGACCAGATACCTTCTTTGGTGTTCTGCTTAGGTTTTCTACCTTATTTACATTTACGTTTACATTTAGCAGATGCTTTAATCCAAAAAGACTTACAAATGAAGGACAATAGATTAATCAAAATCAACAAAAGCAATGACATACATATATCAATAATGATAGGCTACTTTAAAAGTCTGGCTTATTTTTAAGTTGACAATTAAATGCAAAAACATACAATACATAAAATAATCATAACAAAAATCTTTTGAAGACATTTCAAACAATGATCACTATATTGTTTTGAAAACAAAAGGCAATGAGAAAATGTCTCTATAATAATAATAATAATAAAAGTTGATGGAGACACAGTTGTCCTTTCACTCTAAATTAATGTAAAATCGCTTACATTACATTGTTACATTACAAAATCTCTTACATTGTTTCCTGCTTGGAACAAAACTTGAAGGATCTCCCGGGATAAAGATGTGTGCAGACACAGCTATGTTTGTTCTGGAGAGGAAAATATATTTTTCCAGAGCACCCTGGACAATCTATTTCAGGTTTTGTGGGATGGTGGGAACAATGCACTTCATTTTGTTGTAAAAAAACATTCAATTAAACTTGTAATTAACAATGAGAGCTACAACATACTTTTATCCACTATGACTAGTTTGGAGCACATACTTTGTTTTCTCTTTCATGTACCTATTTTTAATCTCTTTTCAACTGTCTTTTCCTTAAGCTCATGAATGCATATTTGCTCTCAAGGTCCACTGTATACTTATGCATTAATTTAAAAAATAAAAACAAAAACAAACAAAACAAAAACATATGTACCCTGTGTGTGATGGTGCATCTTCTATGCCATTTGCATGGCATGTCTAAATGCATTTTAACACACACACACACACACACACACACACACTTACACACACATACACACAGTCTGGTCATATATCCTTGCAGAGACTCTCCATAGGTGTAATGGTCTGTATACTGTATATATATATATATATATATATATAATCTTATATATACTGTACATACATATCCATCTGTCCATATAGACACCATCCAATGGTTATCAAGAGCATAACAGACATAGCTATAAAGTATGTGTGAGAAATATAGAGCAGTGTCTGTTATGCCCTTTTCAAACATTGGATGGCGCCGTGAGATAGGTGATCATACAAATAATGATTCATGATTCAACATAAATATAATAATATAATATAATCGTGTCTCTGTGTGAGTACTAGTATACTGGCATATTTCCTACATTATGATGACCAATTATCTCTGTAAGTATAGTAATACCTGGATTTTCTGTCCTTTTGAGGACATTTTTGGTCCCCATGAGGAAAACAGCTTATAATTGACACAGAATGAAATATTTTGAAAATCTAAAACTGTAAAACTGGGGAGTAAAAGAAAACCAATATGTGCTTGTGTGTGTGTGTACTTGTTTATGCTACATTGTGGGGACCTTCATTGCCTGTGGTTGCCACAAGGGAAAAAAAGAAAAGAAAAAGTAAATGATGTTTATCTGAAAGTGCAGGGATAGGGGATAAAAATATTGTTTGGTCAGTATGGAAAGACTATGGAAAGCCCCCACAATTCACAAACAAACAAACAAACAAACATGTGCGTACTTGTTTATTGTGGGGACCAAATCCTGACATTTTTGACATTGTGGGGACCAACCTATGGTGTCCACGAGGGAGAAAAATTATTAAACAGTAATATCTGAAAGTGTTTATCTGAAAGTGTTACAATGCAGACATATTTTCTATAAGGGTTAGGTTTTTAGGGTTAGAGGGATAGAAAATATTGTTTGATAAATATAAAATAAATAGAAGTATATGGCAGAAACAAATATGTGTGTGTGTTTGTATCGGGTTGCAGAAAAATACAGACACAGTGTAATACATAATATTGATATTAATAAATCATACATATGAAATATACAACATTTATGTAATTTATAATTTAATGAAATGGGTCGAAGTCAACATTTTTGGTAGACAAAAACTTCAAATTATATTGTGTTAAAACATTTAATATACATGTATATGTTAGGCATCAGCAAATTAGTAATTCACATTAATGCATAGCATTCTAACAACCTAAAAATATTTTCAAATTTTAATGAAAAACATTACAAATGAAAATGTCACACAATTCTAATCCAAATGGGTTTTTTTTAGACCCTTGAAGATTCCTGAAATATCTGTCAGAAGGAAATGTTTTGCTTCTTTCCCCCCCCTTTACAGGAAACACATGTGACTCCTTGTGAACTCTTTCACAACAGGATGAAAGAGGGAAACTGTCTGAAATTCAATTCAAAATTCAAATTATTTGAATTACTTTGTTTTGAAAAAATAAAATGCATGTGAATAATAGTGAATTATTCAGCAGGGATATTAACAACATGCAAATGGCTTGTTATTATGGGATTAAATAACATAATATATATATAATACATAATAATAATAATAATAATAAAACATGCTTTAGATATAAGGAAGTTCTCGGAGCAAAATTATGCCAAAGCTCTTAGCAGAAGTACAATGTTACATAAGCCATCAGTGATAAAAACATGGCAGCAAGACAAATTGGTTCTTGGTAAATGTAATAAAAAATAAGAGAAATTAAAAGGAAAATCAGTGTTCTTTCACTCTTCTCTATAATCTCTCTGCAGTTCCCCATGCAGTGTTGCATTACTTTCTGGGTAAAAGGTTATATAAATTGATACTATATATTGATACAAATAGGTTCATATTAGCATTAAAGTTTTCCATTAAAATTGTGACAGTAAAATCCACCTAATTAACTGAATGAGCTTCAGTGTTTTGGTATATCATAAATATATGGAAGCATATGTATAGCAAAATTTAATTTGCAATGCAATATCCAAAATGGCAATGCATTTCTTATTTAAATGTTCAATTGTATTACCCCATATGTGCAAAATTTGGTGCAGAAGGAAAATGAAATACTTTTATTTACATTTGCCATTTACAACAGTAATCTTAATATGTAAATTGCATTCAAATTTTAATGCTGTAAAAGTTGTAAAATTAAAATGTATAACCCAAATTGATCTGATATGTGTAACATGTCCAAGCAGAAATAGCAGCAAAATTATCATTTAAATGTTATTTGTCCGAAATGCATTTAAACTAACAGCTAGGTGTCAAGAAGCGGACAGACTGCGGAAGATAAGTAGAACAGTGCTCTTTATTTACAGTGCAATATAATGACAACAGTATATGCAGGAAGGTTAATCTCAGTCTTAGTCCGTAGGAGTAATGGGAGTTGAGGAGATCTCTGGAGGAATGGCGAGGAGAAGAGGAGACGAGCACACAGTCGAAGGAGCCTGGGAGAAGCATAGAGACAACTAGGAGTCTGGAGAGGAGAATAGAGGTAAGGATACAGATAAGTCAAACGGTTTAACGAATGTCTTTACCTGGAGTGCGTCCACTTCATCTAATGATGAGATCGGACCAGGAGTATAATGTGTGTGCTTTAATGGGAGAGGTGATGAGTGACTTGATTAGAAACAGGTGGCTGTGACAGGTGCTCGTAATCCATGTGAGTGTAGGTGACTGAGTGAGGGTGGAGCTTGACGTGGATGTGACACTAGGACATTTACAATTGCATTTTCCGTGTTACGTTTAGATCGTTCGAAACATAGTGGCTGGAAATATGTAGTGGAGCGTGAAGAGAGAAATAGTATAAAACATATACAGCACTAAAATTAGTATGCAATTTACATATTAAAATTACTGTTGTAAATGGCAAATCCATCCATAATCTTCCGCTTATCCGGGACCGGGTCGCGGGGGCAGCAGTCTAAGCAGGGACGGCCAGACTTCCCTCTCCCCAGACACTTCTTACAGCTCTTCCGGGGGAACACCGAGGCGTTCCCAGGCCAGCCGAGAGACATAGTCCCTCCAGCATGCCCTAGGTCATCCCCGGGGGTCTTCTCCCTGTGGGACATGCCCGGAACACCTCCCCAGGGAGACGTCTAGGAAGCATCCGGAACAGATGCCCAAGCCACCTCAGCTGGCCTCTCTCGATGTGGAGGAGTAACGGATTTACTCTGAGCTCCTCCCGAGTGACCGAGCTCCTCACCCTATCTCTAAGAGAGTGCCCAGCCAGAAACTCATTTCGGCTGCCTGTATCCGGGATCTCGTTATTTCGGTCATAACGCAAAGCTCATGACCATAGGTGAGAGTTGGAACGTAAATCGACCGGTAAATCGAGAGCTTCGCCTTGCGGCTCAGCTCCTTCTTCACCACGACAGACCGGTACATCGACCACATCACTGCAGAAGCTGCATCGATCCGTCTGTCGATCTCCCGTTCCATCCTTCCCTCACTCGTCAACAAGACCCCAAGATACTTAAATACCTCCACCTGGGGCAGGAACTCCCCACCAACCTGAAGGGGACAGGCCACCCTTTTCCGGCTGAGAACCATGGCCTCAGATTTGGAGGTGCTGATTTTCATCCCAGCCGATTCACACTCAGCTGCAAACCGCCCCAGTGCCCGCTGTAGGTCTTGGTTCGAAGAAGTCAACAGGGCAACATCATCTGGAAAAAGCAGAGATGTGATCCTATGGTCCCCAAACCAGACCCCCTCCTGCTCCTGACTGCGCCTAGAAATCCAATCCATAAAGATAATGAACAGGACCAGTGACAAAGGGCAGCCCTGCTGGAGTCCAACAAGCACTGGGAACAAGTCTGACTTACTGCCGGCAATGCGAACCAAGCTCCTGCTCTGGTCATACAGGGACCAGACAGCCTTTAGCAAAGGGCCCCTGACCCCCGTACTCCCAGAGCACCCCCCACCACGAGGGACACAGTCGAATGCCTTTTCCAAGTCCACAAAACACATGTGGACTGGTTGGGCAACCTCCCATAAGGCCTCCAGTACCCTAAAGAGGGTATAGAGCTGGTCCAGTGTTCCACGACCAGGACGAAAGCCGCATTGTTCCTCCTGGATCCGAGGTTCGACTATCGGACAAATTCTCCTCTCCAGTACCCTGGCATAGACTTTCCCGGGGAGGCTGAGGAGTGTGATCCCCCTATAGTTGGAACACACCCTCCGATCCCCCTTTTTAAAAAGAGGGACCACCACCCCGGTCTGCCAGTCCAGAGGCACTGTCCCCAACCTCCATGCAATACCGTAGAGGCGTGTCAGCCAAGACAGCCCCACGCCATCCAGAGACCTAAGGTACTCAAGGCAGATCTCATCCACTCCCAGTGCCTTGCCACCGAGGAGCTTCTTAACTACCTCGGCAACTTGGTTGAGTCCGCCCCTTGGCCCCCGGCCTCTGCTTCCTCCACAGAAGATGCCTCAGTGGGATTGAGGAGATCCTCAAAGTATTCCTTCCACCATCCGACAATATCCCCAGTTGAAGTCAGCAGATTCCCACTGTATACAGTGTTGTCTGGGCACTGCTTCCCCCTCCTGAGGCACCAGACAGTTTGCCAGAACCTCTTTGAGGCCAACCGATAGTCCTTCTCCAGGGCCTCGCCGAACTCCTCAAATACCCGAGTTTTTGCCATCCGCCTGGCCCACCGGTACCTATCAGCTGCCTCAGGATCCCCAATAGCCAACCAGGCTCAATAGGACTCCTTCTTCAGCTTGACGGCATCCCTTACTTCTGGTGTCCACCACCGGGTTCGGGGGTTGCCGCCATGACAGGCACCGGAGACTTTGCGGCCACAGCTTTGAACAGCCGCATCGACAATGGAGGCGGAGAACATAGTCCACTCGCACTCAATGTCTTCAACCTCCCTCGGGATCTGGTTGAAGCTCTGCCAGAGGTGTAAGTTGAAGGCCTCGCTGACAGGGGGCTCTGCTAAGTGTTCCCAACAGACCCTCACAGTACATTTGGGCCTGCTGAGTCTGTCCAGCTTCCTCCCCCGCCAACAGATCCAACTCACCACCAGGTGGTGATCAGTTGACAGCTCTGCCCCTCTCTTTACCCGAGTGTCCGAGACATACGGCCAGAGGTCAGATGAAACGACCACAAAGTCGATCATCGACCCCTGCCCTAGGGTGCCCTGGTACCAGGCGTACTAATGGACACCCTTATGCTTGAACACGGTGTTCGTCACAGACAAACTATGACTAGCACAGAAGTCCAACAACAGAACACCACTCGGGTTCAGATCAGGGGGGCCGTTCCTCCCAATCACGCCCCTTCAGGTATCACTATCATCGCTCACGTGGGCGTTAAAGTCCCCCAGTAGAACGACGGAGTCTCCAGTTTGGACACTTTCCAGCACCCCTTCCAGAGACCCCAAGAAGGCCGGGTACTCTGCACTGCCATTCGGCCGGTAGGCACAAACAACAGTGAGAGACCTATCCCTGACCCAAAGGCGCAAGGAAACGACCCTCTCGTTCAACTCCAACACACGACGGCTAAGCTGGGGGGCTATGATTAAGCCCACACCAGCTCGCCGCGGGCGACTCCAGAGTAGTGGAGAGTCCACCCGCCATCGAAGAGTTGGGTTCCAGAGCCCGAGCTAGACGGTACCTCTCAACCTCCCGCACTAACTCTGTCTCTTCCCCCCCCAGCGAGGTGACATTCCATATCCCAAAAGTCAGATTCTGTGTCCGAGGATTGGGTCGTCGAGGTCCCCGCCTTCGAACCACCGCCCAACCCACAAAGCTCCGGCCCCTTATGGTCCCTCCTGCAGGTGGTGGGCCCACGGGAGGGCGGCCCCACGTCGCTCCTTCGGGCTGGACCCAGCCAGGCCCCGTGGGTAAAACCTGGCCACCAGGCGCTCGCATATGAGCCCCAACCCCAGGCCTGGCTCCAGGGTGGGGCCCCGGCTGCGCCGTACCGGGCGACATCACATTTCCAGATATTGCATTGCCATTTTGAATTTTTATATTAACTTCTTATATATTTTTTATTTATTTCATATATTTATTTCCGGAGTATAGGTGTATACCTAATTAACGTTTTGTATAGTTATTGCTAGTGTCCTTTATGATTGTAGAATGTGTGAGGATAAATAAGTGTGCTGTATTTTCATTTACAAATAAAATTGCATTAATTATTCATTCCTCAATGAAAAAAATTATTCAACAGCTACACTAGCCATTAGACTATATTAATAAGAAAGGAAGGAAGTGAAATGTGGCCAGGTATGGTTTCCCATACTAGGAATTTGTGCTCTGCATTTAACCCATCCAAGTGCACACACAGAGCAGTGAGAAGTGATCAACCAGGTACACACCGTGAACACACACCCAGAGCAGGGGAGCAGTTGGGGGAACGGTGCCTTGCTGAAGGGTCTCAGCCACAGTTGTGGTATTGAAGGTTGAGAGAGCGCTGGTTATTCACTAACCCCACCCACAATCCCTGCCGGACCTGGGACTCGAACCCACAAACTTTGGGTTACAAGTCCAAATCTCTATCCATTAGGCCACGACCTCCACACCCCTCTCATGCGGCACCCCGCGTCCCCCCCCCGGTGCCTTTCGTCCCAGAAGTGCACATGGAGCAGGAGGTCGTGGGGGGTCCCACCCTCACCTATGCCCCCAGCTCCTTACCCCTCACCACCCTTGATGGCGGGGCAGCCAAGCACTGAAGGGCGGTCCCCCGGGCTTAGCACGCTGTTGCAGTGCATGCCTGTGCAGTGGCGCCGCATGGCTGGATCAGCTGCGTTTGCCGTCCTAAGCCTGTGTGAGCTTTCTATCGCTTCCGCAGATGAGGCCACCGTGCTGCTGCCCTGCACCCTATGTGCACGAGGGTGGTCCTGATCAAGGGTTTATGCAGGAACCTCGTGCCCGACCAGCCTTGCCTCGACCGGAAGTCGTGGCAGAATCCCTTGACTAGGTAATGTCCACAGTTGTGGTCCAGGAGCGACACCTATGGCTGGACCTGGTGCAGGTAGCAGTCGAGGACAAAGCACACTTTCTTGTCGCTCCCATTCCCTAGGTTGGCCTATTTGGCAGCACTGTCAAAGACTTGGCCCAGTAGTCCTCAACAGTTCACAAGCAGCCTGAGGCCGGGCGGGGCAGTCTAGGGCTGCACGTCGATCCCCCAGGCTGAGCTCACTGTTGCGGTGCATGCCCGCGTGGCTCTATCTCTTAAAGAGGTGCGGACATGCATTCTATAGATAGGTATCTATCTTAGCGCGGGATCTGTTGTGTGAATACAGGGACCTGGTGCTTTGGCACCTCAGCCATCTGGGACTTTGGGTCAGCCGAGAACAGAGCAAACTCTCCCTTAAAAAAAATAAAATAAAGGGTGCTTTTTTCTCAGCATGGAGCTGGACACGGTCGAAATGACTGCCCGCTTTACCAATGACTGCGTGCAGGCAGTGCTGAGTTGTCTGGACTTCTTCAGGCACAAAACAGCGATTCCTTTCAAAACATTTCAGAGGCGTTTAGCCTATATTGCGTGCAATATAATGAAACAATAAATTTAAAAAATCT
>JAUMHR010000081.1:8712168-8727009 GCA_032361145.1 Enteromius fasciolatus
TTCAGTCGCGCCTCCGAGTCCTGCCTGCCTGGTCCAAGGGAGCATTAGCGGGAGTTCGTTCAACCGGTTTCGTGACACTACTGGCAGCTAATATAAATAATTGCAATTAATCATAATCACCAGTTTGTCGATACAGCTGTTTCTTGAAACACATTTTTAGCCATATCTATTTCAGAGCTGTCTTGTACTAACAGTAGGTCATTCCCAGCTCAGATGGGTCTTGCCCATACTTTCCTCCTAAACCATGTTTCTCAGCTGCACAGCATGTCCCTACCCACACATCTAAAATCTTGATCCAAAAAGAAAAAAATGGGGTCAGTTAAGATGAGCATTATGAATATATTTAATTTACCATTTAATATATTTTTTAAATCAGTTGCACCATTGTAAACTTGTTAAAAAATGTGAAAACATCAGACAACAAAACAGAACCCAAGAAATGTAACTTTTTACAGACATTTAAGCACAAAACCTTGACAAACTAAAACAAACAAAACAGTTAAAAAAAGAAACGAGAAGATGTCATCACAGCCACGATGCATGCTATAGTCACCTGAAATCGAAGAACATGTAATATAACAATTCAATTAATCACTAGTGTTGTTATATTTTTATTATTTATTTACAACAATAATCTATGATCTATTATATTATTATTATGTCTCCAAAAGTTCTTTGTACTTTATTCCCCCAAAAAATATTCCTTTGCTTTTTTTTTTTAATACATAAAAAACATAATAAAGGGTAAGGGTTGGAAAATAGGATAAGATGGAAAATCTTATTCTTTTTTTTTTACCCCCAGGTAAATACCTATTGAGATTTACATGTTTTAACCAAGCCTTTTCTGTTATAATCCTGTTTCCTTTTAATTCTTACCTAGGAAGTACAATCTGGTCTATAATTTGAAAATATTGATCAAATTTGGAAAGTACTTAACAGTCCAGTTAACCCCAATGAAAATCTTTGGGATGTGATGGAGAAGATTTTGAGCAGTGACACTTGGCCAGTGATTATTTTATCAGGCAAGTCTTATTCCCAAAACATATTGGGTTTTAAAACTGTAATTTTAAACCTGTTAATGATTTATTATTGTTTATTAATATTCTAATAATAAACACATGTAAATCATTTTCTTTGGTAACTGACATGATACTAAAAAGGTTTAAATGGAATATGCGAAACTCAGATAAGGGTATATGCTCACCAGAAAAATGGAGAACTGCCTTCTTCTGCTCATGGGGATGTCACGGACAAGTATATTAAAACGGAAGGTGTGATTGCAGTATGTGTCCGTATCCCTGAACACATAATCTGGTATAAACACTCAAGGTGCAAAATATTTTCAACATTTAGTGTTAAGGTGAAAACTGTTTTTGATATTGAGAACTTGCACATATTTCACATAAATTAAATCAGAAATATAAGGCATAGAGCAACGTCATTCACCTGTTTGAGATCTCAATGATGAAGAAGAAATGTGGAAATACTGCAGTGTTATTGGATAGCACATCAGCACATGGAGAATTATGCTGGCAAAGCCACCTACAGATACAGATTCAACATGATTAAACCTGAGGCAGCTCAAAGGGTAGAGATATTGCAAATCTATTAAATAAGCATTACTAACACAAGGACATGTTTTTATTTGACATTTTTTATTGTGAGATAGGCCGACATTGAAATGGTTTGAGATCTAATAATAACTAACTGCTTAACCCTAAAGTATAAAACGGGTGTCACCTGATTCCATTGTTTCTGCTGCCATTAAAGATAAAAAATCCTTCCTCTGTGACGTTGCAAGAGGTTTCATCCTCATTAAAGCCCTTTATATCCCATATAAGTGCGTTCTCTGATCTGATACAAAGACAAACATGTAAACAATTTTTAAATAAGGAAAATCCAGTTTTAGCTTGTGCATTTCTGGAAAATTAACTAACAACATTATTAGGTAAACTCGAGAAAGATGACCTGCTTTAAAACTATGCAAGTAAGAACTAAAGTGTTTGACTGCAGAACATACTGTCATGCTCCTGGGCTGTTTGCTGGTGTTTTTGTCATTCCCTGTGTGACCTGGTTTCTGTGATTGTGTCATTATGATAAGGTGTGTGTAATTAATTAAGTCATTGCCTCCCCTTTTATAAGTTGGATATTGTTCAGTGTTAGTTGTCTGGTCTCGTTGATGCAAAGTGATTGTTTGTGTGGGATCTCCCTGCCGTTCTATTTGCCTTCGTGTGGATGCCTTCTGTCCGGGCGACGGTTTTCGGGAGAGCTTGGCCGCCTTTGTTGAGTGGGTGACCGTGGACAATGACACCAACCAGTCGTGCCAGTCGGCATCGTGGCTGGAGGATCCCTCATCTCCGCCCTTCGGATCCTCAGCATCGGCCTGGCCCATTGGCTCTTCATCTTTGCCTCAGGCTCCTGCTCCCCCTGGAGTCAGCGGCGACTATTCCTCCGTGGCTTCTCTGTGGGACAACATCATGGCTGCACTCTGGGTCCTGGTTCCTTCTGCTCCCGTCATCTCCACCCTGGACTTTGTCGTCCTCCTCCCGGTCACCTGACCACCTCTTGAACCACCTCCATATTTCTCTCTCTGCCTTCCATGTGCTCTGTCTCTGTGTGACCTAGTTTCTGTGATTGTGTCATTATGTAATTAAGTCATTGTCTCCCCTTTATAAGTTGGATTCTGTTCAGTGCTAGTTGTCCGGTCTCGTTGATGCAACGTGGTTGTTTGTGTGGTGTGTATCTCCCTGCCTGTCTATTTGCCTTCACGTGAATTCATTAAAAAGACATTATATTCATAATCATTCGTCTTCTTGCTTCCTGCCACACCACACTGTGATGCATACAATTTGTGATGCCATACATGCTTAAAATATTGCTGGAGTTGTGGAAAAAGTGGTGCTGTACTAAATAAAACCGACATCTGTAGTGCTGCTGTTTTGTACCTGTAATTGAAGCTGTTATACTTCAGAACCTCGCCAGGGCTGTACAGACGAACGTTCTTCCTTGAGTGAGGACCACCACCAACTATCTTTAAACTGTAGCTAAAAACATACACACAGATTGTTTAATCCCTAAATACTTTGCCCCAATCCCATTTCTACCCAGACAGTGCTACACACAGAGATCTGATAATGTCTGTAATGATATGAAGTAACAGAACTCCTTGCGCGGACAATAATCTCACTGCATTATTACAATTAATGACAAAAATAATGTTTGAAAATGTAAACTGATATTTTCAACTGACACGCTACCCCCAAAACATAGAAGTAACCAACTTAAAACCATTTTTTGTTGGTGAAAATACTAGTGGCCTAAAACTTACTGTATATTAATATTGACAGAACTGTATATTAATATTAAACGGTAATGTACACCAGCAGGTATGCGTATTGTCGGAACTAGACGATGTATGATGACGTATGACATCGTAGTAGTATTGTCCCAATTCATAGAGGAATATTTTCACCTTGACACTCTGCTCTAAGAGACAAGGGTAAGGGGTATAAAATATTATTGGGATTCGGCCTTCATGATATCTGGGGAACAGAAATTAAAAATTAAACAGTTTATTTAAATCATAAGGAGCTATACCTGCCAAGAAACTTCCTAGACTCTCCTACGACCACATCCTGAATGAGGAGGAAGGGAAAGAAGACTACAGAGAGAAAGAGAGAGAAACAAAATAAAACCATTCAAAATTACTATACAAAAATAATACCTTAAATATACGATATCCAGCTGGAATTCCCTCTGTGTCTCCACCAGAGGGCACTCCAGCCAGATCAGTGCCACGCTCTAGCACTCCATTGCCCATCATGCCTCACTCCTGGGACTGATCACACACACCTGCACCTCATCACCACACCCACATACTGATCACACACACACACACACACACACACACACACACACACACACACGTAAAAGCCAGTCTCAATCCTGGCTATCATTTCCAAGTGTTCTTTCCCATTGTTTTGCCCATTGTTACCGTAGACTGTTGACCAGGATTCAGATTGTTTGCTGCCTGCCTCAACCTTGCTCTTTCTCCCTGTATTGTGATTGTTTGCTACCTGCCCTGAAATCTGCCTGTATAACTCTACCTTGATTCTGTCTCGTCTCCATTGCTCTGTTTGCCGGTATTTCACCCTGTCTGTACAACCTCTCTAATAAATAAGCTGCATATGGATCTGCACACCTCTGTCTTGTTTGTCACAAATACCTTGAAATAAATTTTTAACCTCTCTTAACAATGTTTTATCAAACAGGTTCATACTTTGTGTAAAGCTGTCTTACACTGATGTTAAATATAGTCTATATATGTTACCCTGGACCACAAAACAAGTCTTAAAGGAACACTGCACTTTTTTTTGGAAATAAGCTTATTCTCCAACTTCCCTAGAGTTAATAAATCTATTCAGCCATTCTCTGGGTCTGGTGATTAGCACTTTTAGCATAGCTTAGCATAGATCATTGAATCTGATTAGACCAAAAGCATTTAGTTCCAAAGTTCCTTGATTATTATGCCAGAATTAGAGCATAGTTCCTAGCCATATTGGCCTAGAAAATCACAACTAAACATACTGAACCGAGGGAAACGATACTGACTGAAAGGTTAGTTTGTAGTTAAAGTGTGGCAAGTCAGCAGGTTCTTACGGTTTTTATAGAGGAAACAGGGTGTAACTGGATCAGGATTCCAACAGCTGAAGTTCCTTCCACTGAGGCGTATAGACTCCTGCACAGTGGTACTGGCATCAAACACCAATCGGTTACCAGGAGGGCAACCAATATAGACAGGCAAATTCTGCAGACCCTAAGAGAGCGAGAACATGACAAAATGAGCCTCAAATAGTGAGAAAGGGAGAAGAAAAAAAGGAATAAAAGTGCAAAGATGTATGAGCAATACACTAAGAACCATCCCACGGTCAGTCTGCTGGAAACACTGTCTTGGAGAAATGCCAATCTGAAACCAAACACAAACCATACAAATACATCTAAAATATTACATCTTTTATCTGTTAAATTTACAAATATCTGTGATATTTTAACACTGACTCTAAACAACACGCTGAAAGGCAAAAGTCTCTCTCCTGGTAACAACTGATCTTTAACCATGCCTTTGTCAGTTACAGTCACCTAGATAACAGAGCAGATGTTCTGAGTAACCACAGACGAACAAACACTTAGGAAATATATTACAGTACAAACTGATGTAGCTAGGTGTTTATGTGTGAAGGGTAAAGTGCCTTATAAAGGACTCCTCCTTGGTTAAATTTCACATATCTCCGGAGAGTCACTCTCAGATATTTAGAATTAGTGACCATTGCAAACATTCTGATGTCATTTATAGCATGCTCTCCTGTTACAAAATACATATTATTAGCAGACCAGTCAATACATAAAACCAATAATAATCCCTTTTTTTTTTAAACTTCATTATGATTTGACTAATAAAATACAGTTTGAAGTTAGCAAACAGCAAAATCTTACAGTGATTTTGTATAGGTATAATAATGTTATCACCAAAAGCAAAAGTGGCAAATTATGCATGAGTTGACAAGCTGACATTCACAGCTTTCTCTACGAATTACAAATGTACAAAAATATATTATTCAGCATTAGATTAAGTTTTTTTTTTATGCGAATTCCTAACCGATGGACTCTAGAGTGAGCTGTTGGGCTCTTATGAACAGAGAGAATGAGAATGAGGTTGCTCTGTCCAGGTAAACTCTATCTGGAAGTCCTTTGCTGTCTGTGGTAACATCTGACACATTATTATATGACAGGGACAAACAAAGGTCCTGAAACACAATAAAAACACACATAATAAAATGACACTTCTATTACTTTCACCACCAAAATATTCAGACAATTGCCTGAAACATATAACTTGCATCTGAACTCTTCATACATATATGTTTTTATTTTAACTCTTATACTTACTGTTTATTTGCATTGGAATTTAAAAGTGAAATCTGTCACCTTATAGAGCACACTATTGCACATGCACGAGATGGGGCTCTCTTTAAGATCTTCAATGACCTAAAAACAAAGGAGTAATGTAAAACACCTCTACAATGTAACTACATACGTTCTTTTAAAACCTTCTCTTCAGCAGAAAGTGATATCCACAGGAGACTGATAAAACATAAGTCGTTATTTTGAAATGAGCACCAGTCTTGGCAGGTAAATCTATAGTGACAATTTATATAAATACAGTGTATAAATATATGCCGATTTGTAGTGGCTGGACATGGTAAAATACCATGAGGTATTGTGCGTGCAGCTGCAGGAGGTGGTAGACAAAACCCTGGTACAGAGCCAATGACTGTGTGGTGTGTAATTCAGAGGAAGATGTCACTAGTTGGGGGTTGATTGAGTACCGCTGTAATCGGTTAAATCTCTCTATATGAGGGACACTGTACTCGAGGTCAAAGGGACATGTGGACAGGAATGCCAGATGACTAAATGACCTATGTGGGAAAGAGAGAGATGCATCAGATGAAGATGAAGTTAGAAAATCAATATTAAAAATGACAATATTATTAAAAACAACAATAAAAACTAATGTACATTCACTCAAAAACAAGTTGAACAAAATGACTGCGTACAAAATCTTGACTACTGGGATTCTCCGCTTCACTACAGAACCTTTCCCATCCAAGTCTACTGTGTACAGCACCTGCACACACATACAGACAAACACATGCATACAGTACATAATTGTACGTATATTCCTAGTGTTTTAGTTCACAAACTTTTTTCATATTGTTGCCCTGTTCCAGGGGGTATTTGCTGTTTGTGAGCATGCTTGCGCACACCTCTTGTAACTCTTTATCTCCATCATAAAACACTGTTAGTGTGCTGTGATAACCGGAAAGAGGCTGCAGATAGGACAACTCATTCCAGCCCTGAGACGGTCGCAAACGAAACACAGATTCTGTTCTTTCTTGACCCCACCACAGCTTCAGGGAGAAACACAAAACAAAAAAAATCATTAAGAACTTTTACTTTTGTTTCTTGATGTGAATAGATAGATTCTTGTTTTAAAACCATAAAATATTATACACACCTCCTCATGTTCAGTAACGAATACAAATGTTCCATCATAAGAAAGACTGAAATATTTTATCATCTGGTCACTAAGAAATCCGCTGTCGTGCCAAAAACTCTGGCTATCCTCCCAACTGACCAAACACACACAAAAACATCTTTACATAATTATGTAAGTGCTAATATTAATGCATGTGTGCACATACGTAAGAATATACGAGAAGATGAGTGAGTTTCCCCAGATGTATAGAATTCCAGTGCTGGGGCTGAGAGTCATTCCGTTAAATTTCAGGTTCAAAGAACTTCTCTCTTGGTCCCCTGTTAAATACACACACACTGTAACTTTTGTTATTATGATAAAAAAACCTGCAAAACATACTGTCTAATTTAAACACACACAAAACAGATTCACATCACTGAATCTACACATGGAAAATTGGACACATAAATATGTGTATGTGCTTACGTTGCCTCCGACCATAAAGAATGAACCCGGGTGAAATCTCATTCACCTGGAAGTCACCATCTGTGAGGAAACAAATCAAATCAATTCCTGATTCTAATAGATTCAGGGTAATATGGAGGAAGATGCCTTAAAATCATTCCAGTTTACTGTATAATGTGGAATGTCACAGAAAGCAGAATGTAAAAACGTTCTCAATCTTGATGGTGTTAATGTCAGTTACATTTGTCAAATTGTGGATGAATAAATCTAAAGTAGAAGCTATTCATCAAAAAAGAGTTTCTTACATGTATGATTGAAAAAAAAAAATGAGATCATTGAGGTCATCTTGCCTGATCTTTACTGTACTGTGCTTAAGTAATGGTATTTTGAGATGTATATCTATACAATAAAGGAGCATTCTGCAAATGAGCAGAAATTGAGCAAAGTCCTCTTATATCCCTTCCCTGAGGTAAGCATGAACCACCATGATTTCCAGTAGCTAAAACATGGCCACCTGAGACAAGGCTCCTATCAAGCGGTCTTCTAAGAAGTTCGATCATTTTTCTTCAAACTGCTTCGAGTAAACAAGTATAATATTATATTAATAAATGCAGAAACTTATTCTGAAATGTAACAGTATCCTAAAGGAAAAGACAAAAAGCACTGGGGCAAAATCATTAGGCTACCAACTCCCGTTTGTGTGCAATGTACAGCAGTGCGTTACCGAAAATGAGCAGTATGTAAGAACGCTCTTGATCTTCGTGGAAAAGCAGCTCTACCAGTATGATGTTAGTTACATCGGTCTGGGCGTTCTGGGCTGCTGAGCGCACCTGGCAAGTGTGGTCTGGAGAAGACGACTGCATCAGTATAATTACATCCTTATAATAAAATAACTAACACATCAGGAATTGGCCTTAGCTGATCCATATGAAAATCCATCAACCAGAAAAGAAAAAGTAATGTAGGGACTTAACATAATAATGCACTTACTGTTCGGAGTGCTTCTTTTAAGGTTTTTGTGAAGTCTCACAAACTCGCATGCGGTGAAGCCAAGAGAATCTACCAACTCTGTAAATGTAACATCACCATCTAGTGGAGAAAATTTGATTTAGCTTATGAATGCAGCCAGGATGAGGGATATCATTTAATATCTAATTAAAATCATATTGGAGGGAAAGAGTTGTTTCAGAGAGAATCTGACCATAAATCTCTGCACGGTACAGGGTCCCATTCTGCAAGCCTCCCCCCAGAACATAGAAGTACTCTCTACCGTGATAAGGAATACTCACTGGTACCAAACCAGACACACAGACTGCACTCAGTACCTTTTCCCATGTATCTATGAAAGAGAGATGTTTTAGAGTCATTGAAGACATGAAAACGAATAACCCTTTTAATAAATATCACTTATGTTATTGTGCATCACCTCCATAATTCTAAAAGAATAAAAATATTTTTAGACTATTTCATTAAATATGTAATAATCAGATTACACAATATATCTCTTCACAATAAACAAAATCAATCAATTGCAATTTTTCTGCTCTGGAATGCATCATATTACAGAACATAAATTTGTCTACCTAATTTTTGTCTGAATTATTAAAAAACTGTACAACACCCACATAAATTTGTACCTGATGGTGGCACTACGAGGGGTAGAAGAGAATAGTTTCCTAGGAAGCGGTATAGCTCTTGATGGTATATGACAAATAGTGAGCTCTCTGTAGATAAAGCTTCTTGAATCATTGAAGACTCCACCTGTAGACACTCCAAAGAGCCTGATGAGGTCTTTATACTCACCTATATATAAAAATTTAAGTTAATTTAAAGATTGACACTGGCTGTATATGCAAATGTCATGTATGCAATGCCAGTTCATGGACAACCTCTATGAGGGATGTGTGCTGGAACTCGGTAGCAGTCATGAGCACAGCTTTCAAGCCTGGTATTCCTGGCAATAAGAGAACAGGAGCATGGTCCACTACAGCCCAGAGTGGACGGGATGGACTACCAACTCTCAGCACGTCTTCTATAGTCCGTATCTATAGACAGTTAAATACCACATGCAAATAAATTAGGGCAAAACTTTATTAAAACACTTCGAAGCATTTCATTCATCCTATTATATAATTTGCTCTTCATACTGTAAATGACATCCACTTAAAAAGGTCATAGTGAATGTAAAGTATCTTGCACTTTACATCTACTCTTTGACCTTACCTCAGTGCCAAAAGATGCTTCAGTCTCTCCCTTCTCTGTAGTGACCATGTAGCCGTTCACATTAAGGGCAAAACTGCCCATCACAGAAACACACTTAGGTCATTACATGTAGATAATAATGTATCAAATCAAACAGATACTATATATATGTGTGTGTAAATTTACACGCACCTTTTCTCAGGTAGATGCTGAGAACCAATTTCAATGGATGTTACCTTGACCCGTTGCACCACTGACCCATTGATGATGGGCATTGGGGTGTACCAGCTAAACTCGCACATCTCACTTCCACAGATAGCTAAACAAACACACACCAGCAAAACCACCAACACAAATAAATGTCTTTATATTCACAACCATCACTGAGTGCTAAAAGTTACGCATGCACACACCATTGTCCAGGAGTGAAGCAACTGACAGCTCCACCTCGAGTCTCTGTGGTATGAAGTGAGTGGAGTGTGTGGGCTCTTGGAACGTAACAAGTACTTTTGGCGTCAACCCAGTCACTGAGTCCTCCAGGACGACTTTCCTTGAAGACTCCTGAGACACCCAATAAATGTAACAATAGTAATATACACAATAATAATTTATCTTGCTTGATGCTTTTTCATTTCTACAGATACCTAACAGTTCCTACAATTGCTGTTTCAAAAAGTTGATGTCAGACCTCTAAATATAAGTGGATATTACTACCTTAAAGCCACACAGCAGGTCTAGCTTCAGGTAATATGGAAATCCCAGCTATGAGACACAACAGATTATTATGAAACCTAATGCACACACAACATTCACTACACAAGGAATGCTCAGTAAAATTATTTTATGTAAATGGATATACTGTATGTTTTGGATAATATCAAGAGTGTGAGCTT
Source organism: Enteromius fasciolatus (assembly GCA_032361145.1). Classification (NCBI taxonomy): domain Eukaryota; kingdom Metazoa; phylum Chordata; class Actinopteri; order Cypriniformes; family Cyprinidae; genus Enteromius; species Enteromius fasciolatus. Next base: position 8,722,765 of record JAUMHR010000081.1, read on the forward strand.
ACATTTTTATGCATTTCCGTAGGGTCCAGATCTTGCACCTCCATGCCACCAGTCCTGAGGCTGCACATTCCAGTGGAAACCATATCGGTTTTACACAGCCTGACGTCCCACTCACACTGTCCAGCGCAAGATGGCGTAAAACCAACCACTGAGAGTGCAAGGAGCACAATCAAAGCCATTTCTGAAACAGACTAGAATTGATTTGAGATTGAATTGAGTTCTGAAATCTAGATCACTACCAGGCGCCTTACAGCTGACTGCTCATTTTATAACTATATTAAGACATTGATAAAATTGCTCCATGACACTTTAGCTTAAGATGCTGTGAATGTGACAGACAGTTAGTTAAAAAACTTATTTAAAGGGTTAGTTCACCCCAAAATGAAAATTTGGTCCTTAATTACTCACCCTCATGTCGTTCCAAACCAGTAAGACCTTCATTCATCTTCGGAACACAAATTAAGATATTTTTGATGATATCAGAGAGCCATCGGTCCCTCCATAGACAGCAACACAACTGAAATGATCCCAGGTCCAGAAGCGTAAACATCAGTAAAACAGTCCATGTGACATCAATGGTTCAACTCACTTTTGCAATGCTACAAGAATACTTCTTGCTATTTTAACGCACCGTATATGCAAGCTTTATTGTACTTGCGCCCAGGTGGAAGACTCAAGTCATAGAAGAATGGCTGAATCACTGATGTCACATGGACCTTTTGTTTACCTGTGTTTTTATCAAGTTTCTGGACCTGGGATCATTTCAGTTGTATTGCTGTCGATGGAGGGTTAGATTATAGCTCTCTGATATCATCAAAATATCTTCGTTTGTGTTCAGAGGAACAAAGGGTTAAGGGTTTGGTACGACATGGGTGAGTAATGAATTTACAGTCTTTCTTAAAATTTTTGGCTGAACTAACTTAACGTTAACCCTTTAATGTTACACAGCTAAAACAACGTTAGTCCTGATATTTATTTATGTATTTATTTAAATGACGAAGCTTCTCAAGCCTGTGTGACAACGCGCTACTTTTCATTTTTTAAAATAGCGTTTTTAGTTAACGTTACATTTACAGCATAAATTTACAATAGAAATGTCAATACAACTGTACATGATTCATCTGCATTAGGGTTTGAATACGTTGCTTATTTATTTAAACTATAAATCTTTGTTTAAGTTACTATTTAAGACTTAACGGCTTTGAAACAAAGACATTTAACGATGTTTACAACGGTATTTTTGTAACATTATTCATAGTATGGTTTGAGGTGGCCGTTAAAAACCGTTTATCATTTGTACAGGGTATCGACTGCAACACTGATGACGAAATTAACAACAACTTATTAACAATTAGCTAATTCACAACAGTTTTGAGGAATTTCATGAATTTTAAGAATTACCTCTGAAATGTCAAAAGCTGACCAGACAGGATGAATTCTGACGACACACGGGAACATGAAGAATTTGACCGCAGTGAATGATGGGTATTGCCACACTTTCTTTTCTTTTTTTTTATTTATTTTGGTACCGAGGCTTAAATAGGCATATGATTTTTTTTATATATAGTAAAAAAAAAAACTCAAAACTTAAACCAAAGCGCATTAAGAGAAAAGTATTTACATGGCCGTTAACCACAAATTTATAACAAAAGCAAATATTAGCAAAAAAAAAAAATGAAAATGTGTATATTTTACAGAAATATTATTATTTAAAAGTAATTAATTATAATATAATTATAAATAACATATAATCATCATATTTCTGCAAGTGAAAAGCGCCACATTAAATGTTTTCTTCCTGCCATAGACCCCTTGCAAGACTATATCATAAGCCCTCCACCAGCATGTGTGACTTTTGATATTGACTGTTTGTGCTGATATGCTCTTTAGGTTTTCACCTGAAAATTATGAAAACTAATGCTGTGCATTATGGTGAAACATCTCCACATTGGACTTGTCTGTTGAAGTGATTCTCCTAGAAGTCTTATGGTCTAGAAGAAATAAAAATTTAGCAAGACCTTGATTAGGTTCCAGACATTATTTTATTGATTGGTTTATTATTATTATCATTAAGTCCTGGCTCCACATATCTACATAGTGTGATGTTGTTTCGAAAGTCAATCATGTACTAATACTTTGGAACAGAAAACAGATTTCTTAATATTCAGAATTTCTCAATCTTCACACACTTAAAATCTTGCCCTCAAACACTTCAATCTGTAAAAATGGATACATTTTAATACAATTAAAATAACATAATTTTCAGTCTGTGCAGAAGTGGAATAACTAAATAGCAACAGCCTAACCTTCTGAACTGATGTTGTAACTTGTCAAACTCAAAATACATATATTCATACATATATACTTGTCTCATTTTATTAAATGCATGTCATTAAATAAACCAGGAAGTACTCTAAAACTAGGAAACTGTAGAGACTGCATTTTGTCTGTGAAACATACAGTGATCAGATTTGTTTAATTGAACAAATTCCCTTAATTATGTCCTTAATTGGCTATTGGTTTTGTTTGTTGCACTGGCAAAATATTTTTAAAAAACTTTGAAACACAGCTGTATATGATAATAAATTAAAAAAAATTAATAGTAATAAATGTATTAGTAATTACAAAGTACATAATTTATAGTAAAAGTTTTTTCCCGTTTAACATTGTCAAAAAAACCAAAAACATTTTGTTGCATGGAAAATACAAACAAACAAACAAACAATAAATTACTCATAAACTCAACAATAAACTTATGTATTGACATAATATAGCCACTAGATGTCAGTAAAAACACATAAAGCAACTATATGTGTGCCTTTCTTCATCTTTTGGGAAAATAACACGTTTCCTTTTTTGCGTGTTTACGTTTTTAAATAAATAATAATTAAAAATGATTGCTTGATGAACTGTATGTAACAGCATCCGGTGATGAAAATGATGATGGAATAATTTTAGAATAACATACCAACTGTTTTATCATGTTAAAACTATTCATATATATATATATATATATGCTTAACATTTTTTTGTTGTGGAATATGTTCACAAAATTCAAGCCTGGTTCTAAATCATTACACTATGTTTAAAAGTGATATCTTCTTTGAAATCTGGACTTTCTGTTCTTTCACCAATCTAGGCAACTCCAATTTATATTCACACTGAAAATAAATAACAAATAATAAATAAAATAGTATGATAGATTGCATGCATTATTTGCTGTTTGTCTGTTTTTATTGAGTAGATGGGTTGTCTAAACCTTTCTACGGATTCATAAGATCCTTTTTGGCGTAGCCTACTAGTTTGCATTCCCTTACATTACATCTCTTAGACAGCACCTTTATTTCAGTGGCCTTCTTAAAGATAAAATCAGACGTAGCCAGGGGCATCTGCTAAGTAAAAATATTTGTGTGTCAATTCTTAATTTGTTGAGAAACATTTTACAACTCCTCAGAGTAAGTCCCTAAAGATTCCTCACTGAATGCACCCCATAGTGCCGGAGAAACGTGGCCCCCGCTAGGTGTCTTGCCTGTGGCACATTTTACCCTTTTGCGTTTGAATGTCAAGACTCTCCATGCAGAAAATTGATTCCCAATGATGCTATTGAGCAGGCAGGTCACTCAAGAGAGAAGAAAATAATCTCATGCCCCAAAAACAATGAGATGAAACCAAAATGCTGGAGATAAAGGATTGTCATGAAATTACGAAAATTGAGGAAATCGATCATAGAGCATGAAGCAGATATATGGACACTCAATAGGTTTAAACCTAAATAAGGGCATGTTTGAGACCTCAGGTTCTCGTGTCTCTGCTGAGGGAAAATATCATAGGTCGTTCACACGTTATGATGTCATTTGTCTGCCCAGGATATATAGTGAACTAACATTATCTCAGAGATTTAATTGAAGAAAAGGCAAATAATAAAATGATGCTTTCAAATTGACAGTTAATAAACATGCTTTCACAATCTGTGAGGATTTTTTTGTTTTAACTGAGATAATGTAGAACTAATCTGGTCCCACATGCTCTGCTCAAAAGGGTTTGAAATGATAAAAAAAAAGGTTTGCCCCTAAGATTATTAATTCAACTTTGTTATTGCATAAACACCATTTGTTTAATCACCAGAATATAGCTAGTGAATAATATGGTATGGTGCAATAATACATTGAGGTTAATAAGTATTTGATCACCCTGTGATTTTGCAAGTTCTCTTACTTAGAAATCATGGAGGGGTCTACAATTTTC
>JAUMHR010000081.1:8746700-8760926 GCA_032361145.1 Enteromius fasciolatus
TAAGCTACGCAACGTGCGTAAGTTACGCAATGCGCGTGATGACGTCATTCGTGCCCACTGGAATCGTTAAGGGAATTTGCAAACGATTCCAAGGAATCGAAACAATGGGAAAACAATGGGTTTTCGATTCCCATCCCTAAGTAATATTGTAAATTACTGCAATAGTTTTCCATGTCACATGATCCTTCAGAAATCATTCTAATATGATGATTTGTTGCTCAAGAAACTTAAAATTAACTTATTAATTAGCTGCTTAATTTTTTTTTTGCATACCGTAGTATTTTTTTTTTAAGCTTCTTTGATGAACAGAAAAAAATAACAGCATTTATTTGAAATGAATTTTAATCATGAAAATTAAATAAAATTAAATGTTATTTGTCATTATAATAAAAAACTAAAAATATATAGTCCCATATAGGACTAGTTTACCTGATTATTTTAATGCGCCCCAGCTGAATAAAAGTAGTAATTTCAATTTTTCCCCAAAATGATTTTATTTTGTAATATTTACCCAAACTTTAAAATGGTAGTGTATCATGGTTTTCACAAAAGCAAAACCTGTTTTTAATATAGTAATAATAAGAAGAAATCAAACAAATCAGCAGAATATCATAATGATTTCTGAAGAATCATGTGACACTTAAAACTGGAGCAATGACGCTGAAAATTCGAATCTATCATTAGGTCATTGAAATTAAGGAACTGGCAGAAGGTAGAACTGCAAAGGTGAAACATGCATTAACTGTATGATTATGGTCCCTGTATAAGTGATGTGTGATCATGTATGCATTGTGCTGGATGTGTAACTCACAGGTGCCAGGCATGCAGGTCATGGAGGAGGAACAGAGCTCCACCATCCTCACAGCTGGTGCAGAAGCTTCCAGAGGAGGAATCGTCACCAATGAGATCTGCCAATAAAACAAACATACTTACAGTTTACATGAAACATATGACTGCCATGCCAGTTCTCCCTGGCACTACAAACATAGTACAGAATCTACAGAAATCACAAACTCATTTTAGTTTGCCTATGTTGCAAGTTTGTTGAGTAAATACCGGCATAGATGAAAATGCAAATAAGGCAGAGCTAAAGCGAGAGCTAGACTGTGTAACAGGATCTATATAATCCGGTTATGTTTTCATACAGTCCTTGGGTTAAACTATGTTAAAACTGCTTTTTAATCAAGTCCAAGTGCGACAACTATTGCTACTAAAAAGAAAAAAATGAATGAAAGAGGAAGAGGAAGTTTGGCGACTGTCATTCCAAAGGACGAACGGCTAATTAAAACCAGCCTGAATATTTAATTACGTTTTGTCACACACAGTCATGTAATATTCCATTTCCACACTGTGTCAAGACACTGATATTAATTTCTGTTCACCAAGGCTAATGAGCATAAATTACACCCACTTTTCCTTCCTCTCCTGATCTGCTTTGAATATTCAAGCATGAATTCCTGATGGAGAGCAAATTGGGCTGAGATTCAGAAGGTATGCTGACTGCTCCGCTTCTTTTCCTGGACCCTGGTGGACAGCACTCAAATTAGCCTAAGAGGATGCTTGCATGTCACCATCCACTCTCGCATCAGAAAGATTTATTTATCCAATTCTAAACCAGTAACAGCAAACAGAATTACTGTCCTTTCATTGAACTGGTTATTTTTTCCTCTCATAATTCACTTTAGAATGCTACGCTCGAGAACGGGACGTCAAAACTATTGTAACGATCCCACAAATCGGCTCTGATGTTTTGTTGCATCTATGCCTGCTGGATCTTGGACGTGTCCCAAGAATCCATCGAAATGTGATATGCAGCATAAAAAAGATGTAATGCAATACAAGTTGAAAAGCAAAAGCGCAAGGCAGGCAAGAATGTTTCACAAACAGCAGAGATGGGTCAATGCCCTTTAAACGTGCATGTGAACATGCAAAAAAAAGACAAGTACAAGAACTAATGAAAGAAACGAGAAATACAGAACGAATAAAAGCACGAACGAATCAACAAACAAAAGGAATGGAAAAAATAAAAAAGCATAAAACAGAACAAGCAGAAAAACAAATGACAGAATAAGCAAACATTAAATGAACAAATTCAATTACAAACTGAAAGAATTAAGAGCCAAATGAAAGAAAGCAAGCTTTATACCTGCTGATCTGATTCTGAAGGTAGTACAGATCTGTCTGTGATGAGCACTGCTCGAGATATCTGCCTGCAAAGAAGAAGAACAACAAATTTACTGTAATTGCAATAAACAGTTAACCCAAAAATGAAAATTCTGTCATCAATTACTCAGCCTTCAAGACATATTTCTTTCTTTTAGAAACCGTTTCGAAAAATGTTGTCTCATAACACCTGAGCAGTGCCACAGACTGATCGACAGACTGATGCTACGCCACAATGCTGCAGTAATTCAGGCAAAAGGAGCCCCAAATAAGTATTGAGTGCTGTGCATGCTCAAACTTTCTTTCTTTCTTTGTATTGGTCATAAGTAATATTCTAATATTCTAAAGATACTGAATTTGGGGTTTTCATTAGTTGTCAGTTATAATCATCAGAATGAAAAGAAATAAACACTTGAAATATGTCAGTCTGTGTGGAATGAGTTTCACTTCTTAAACGGAATTAGAGAAATAAAAATCACCGTTTTGAAGATATTCTAATTATACAACCAGCACCTGTATATGATATGGACCCCTTTATAATGATTTTAAGGTGATTTTAATTAACATTTTATTTCCTTTTGTGAAAATGATCTGATATTGCATTCCATAAATAAGATCATTATGCATGTTAGGAAAAACAAATGTATAATGTTACAATTACAATAAATTTGTAAAGTTATAATCTTGGTTATTCTGGAGTTATAAAGAAGTTGTTGTTTTTTTTGATAGCATCAAATACATAACCACTCTTGAGCCCTGCTCTTCATTATAACAGCTGGATGGGATGATCGATATCTGTTTTTCATGCTAGAAAGTAATGTCTTGTAATGAGTTTGTCAGTAATGAATACTAATTAGACTTTAGCGGGCTGTTATTTGCTTACCTGTAAGCTGTGCTCTGCCTTTGTTCATCTCTGATGTACGAATCTTCAACCACGAAATGACTGCAGCTGATCTTCTGACCACGTGTATCAATCACAGCTTTAGCTCTATGACGTATGAATACAGAAGATGCATCAGGACAAGAAAAAAGCGCAAGCTTTTCTTTTACCCAAAAAAACCTGCTTTAATCACAAAAGGGTCAAGAGATGGTCAGATTATGATTTGAAGATAAAATATTAAAAGGCTAGAGCATCATATATTAGCTGTCTCATCCTTCATGGGTCAGGTGGTTACTTCTAAAAACTCTTTTTATAAAGAGAAGTGGCCTGCCATTGCATGCGCATCACTATAGGAATACGTGGATTTTGGGATTCTTTTCTCAAAATATTATCATTTTGCTTTGTTGGAATAAATCTGATTTTAAGCAATTACATTTCTGCATGTCAGTTTGTCACCTTCTATCAAAATGTGCAATTTGGGTCCCAAAACAAAAGCAGACATGAACCACTGGCTTAGGGCACAGGTTTGACCTTTCCTCCTCTAATCTCTGCAACCGAGAAGGAAAAGAGCGAGTGAGAGAGAAAAAGGAGGAACAGAGGAGAATCAGTTTGCTTGTTATGTCAAGAGTTATAAATGTGCTTTATAGGGCTCATTATCCAAACTAATGGGCTGGGGGTGACATCCTTGAAATGGACTTTCACAACACAATAAAGGGGCAAGAGAGCGTCTACGAAAAGTCGGGCCTCGGAATAATCCTCCACCCCCAAAAGCCCAGATTGACTGCAGGACAGATCTGTTTATGTAAATGAAGATTTATTTACTTGGAGGAACTAGCAGAGGAAGTGGAGGGCTTCCAATCAATCGTCAGCCAATGGGGTGAAAGAAAGAAATATGGGACACATTTTACAAACCTAACACACCTAAGGGCATCCGTAGCAGGTCGCTTTTGCTCACAGGAAGCTGCTTCTGAGTCAAACGAACCAACTACTTATTTACGTAAATGACTGCAGGGAGTAACAATATGTTATGTCTTAAAGTGTTTCAGGTCAATTAACAATTTTAGGCCAATCTTTCATTTCATACAAATATTTGTATCCTTTAACTCCAACATTTGTTTCGATGCGTACAGAAAATGTATATTAATTATGCGTTTTAATTGTGTTATTTTCATCACAGCAAATTATTTATCTAAATTATAGAATGTATACAGTTTATGTAGTGCAAAATATTTTTTGTGAAGAAAAATTATAATTAATACTACTATCGTTTTTGTCTTTTTTTTTCTTACAGAATATAAACAGATTTTTACAAAAGATTTCAACACAATATCATAAAAAATTTTTTTTGCGAAATTACTTGGCCATGCAGAAAAAAACTTTCAGGATAACTTTTTTTTTTTTTGCGAAATATGTTTTGCAATTACCTGCAGTGTTCTCTCAGTACTCCATGTAAGGAGTTTTATATACAAGTGCATAAGTTTCTTCTGTCAGGGTGCATAAAACACTGAAATAGTGCTAATGATTCCGTTTCACTTGCAACCAAGGCCAGTGTTAGCTTTGTAGATCATCGTAAACATTCATAAATCGCCTTCATAAACCACGTCAGTGGCCTCTGAACCAATCAGCGTGATAACCTTGCACCCAACGATGCATGCGTTCAAACTCATTTGAATTTTATATACTTCTCTGCAAATGTGGTTTTGTGTAGGCTAAACAGATCATATGCTGAATGACAACATGACGGATATTACAAGCAAGAAGCTTATTTGTCTTGGTAAATATTGCATAAAATAATACGCCATTGTTTTAAATCACTGAAAGAATTGGTGTACACATTAACTCACGTATAGACAAAAGAGAAAAGACTAATTATTCAATAGAACTATTAAAATATATATATATATATATATATATTTTTTTTTTACACATTTTGCAGGCTTCAAAAGGAAGCACTTTTTTTTTTTTTACTCATTAATATTTTGTGCATTAAATTTCCAATTTGGATAGTTAACATGCGTAGCATATGGGTTGGGTGCTTTCTTCAATGTAAAATATTTCCCAAAAAAACGCCACGAGTGACAGAAGAAATCATCACAGGCCACTCAAAGAGTTAAGTTCTGTTGATGTGTGAAATGAACTCGGACACGTGATTGAGTTGCCTGTCGAGGCGGTTACAAACCGGACAGCGCCTGACCATCCTCCGCATGGAGTGGCAGGTGGGATTTGAGGGTCTGTAATCCTCTGCTGCATTATTAATCTGGCTCTACCCTTTTCAGCTTTATGTCTGTAATAAGAGCAGACATAGGGCGGTAATTTATGATGCCAGGGAAATTAAAATCATTGTTCAGCCTGCCAGACACCTTGCCAGCTTTTTTTCTTCACCTTCATGAAACTTTTTCCATCGATGATGTATGGCGCTAACCTCCAGCGCAGGGCTGACTCCACACGGGGCGCCACTGGTGGAGGGCACGGACGGCCCGCGCTACACTCTAGGCGATGGTTTATAGACTGAGCTCAGGGTCTGACGGACACCTTGCTTTGGAGGTCTGCCAGCTCCCATCCCAGCCCTGGTCAGCTGAGTCTGGCTCCAATCCAATATGGATGAAAGAATTTGCCTTGAAACTTCTAAGTGCTCGAGTTATATTGGGGTTCTTGTATTTCAGGGCATCGGTGGCAATCAGGGAGAACCTACAGTAAATTATCAATTAAGGTCATCTTGGTTGTTTTTTGTATGCTGCGTTAAGTTCTGAGGAACACTTTTGCTGGGCCGCTCAAGTAGAAGTGAAAGTAGGGACGGCACCAGGGACAGACGCAACATATCAAAACTGACCTCCGTCAAATTACTTACTAAAAGAGTGAATAAACATCTGAAAATGATGTTGGGAGAACAAAATTTTTAAAGTTATCCACTTGTTTCAAGATATATGTTGACGTGTCAACTAGTTATATGCAACAGTAAAGCCACCACCTGTATTTCTCAAAAATTGGTTTAATGAATGGATTCAGTTTTGTGATTATATTTGATTCCAATTCACAAACTTTTGTTTAGATTCAATTCACCATTTGTTTTGATAAATTCTGATTTGGGTTTTTATGTCATTTTCATTCAATTCAATTTTTTTCAAAAAAAATTATGTCATATTTCAGTTATAAATCCTCAAATGACATATACATATATTTTTATGATGATATACCATTATTACTAGATTTTAATAGCATATTAAACATTACCCAGCTAATTGCATTTATTTTTCAGATAAATAACACACAACTGATATTTAAAAAGTTTTGGTTTTATGTTTCAGGTTTAATTTAATATAGAGGTTGACTGACAGTGATTTTTTCCGATACCGATAAAATGGATATAGAATCAAAAATAAAATAGTGTTTTGTTATCAAAAAAACAGTACTGAAGCATACTACAATAATATAATAAATTAAGTATAATTCATTAGACCTAAACGGTCTGCTGAAAAAATGCACAATACACCGTTTTACAGTCTAGGGTGAAGTCATTACGTGTATTAAACAAGGATTTGCGGCAAATATTATGTAATTTGCTGGAAAACTATATGAATGGCGCTCTGTGGTGTGGTAGAATTTTTTACAGTTCCAGAACTCAACCATAGAAGCCGATTTATCGGTGAAACCGATACATCAGTTGACAAACTGAAACTGTTATTATAACAACATTAAAATTATTATACATTGTCATTTGATCAGACTACACTGGTTGCACATTTTTTGATTCACAAAAAAGAACGGGTTCATGAGAGTTCATGAATCAAATGACACTGTTTACTCTGCGAGTTACAACTCAACAGATTTCCACATATGCCATTAAAATTCAATTTGGACCCAGGGAAAATGACGGATTTTGCTGTGGACTGGTAGATTCAGTAACAGATGTGCTGCTGCCGAGCATAAGAATGTTTTTGTAATTTTAAGAATTGATTTTGATATCGCAATTAATCAGAGAAGCAGCCTTAATTGGGTTGATATGCCCGATTGCTAGCTTACGAGCAAGTTATGATTTTCTGATGAACGACAGGAAAATGCATCTAATTTGAGCGCCGGCATGATACGCCGTAGCCTTTACACTAGTAAGCTAATGCTATCACATGTGTTAGTGTCCATGCGCTACATCCAGAGGAATCCAAGCCCCCTGGGTCATTCACCAGCAAGATGAAAGAAACTCAATACATCGCCAAAGAGAAGGCCAAAGAATGAGAGAGGAATAAAGAGAGAGGGGGAAAAAAACACAATCTAACCTAGTTTATGACAACAATCCACCTTTGAAACTCATTAAAGGCCTTTCTGGTGGGGCCTGACGCACATTATCAGCACAGATTAATCAAGGGAGACGGGAGATGAACTCTCATTTTTTAAGAGGCAGCAACAGAGGGCTTTTTTGTCTTCAGATGAAAATCAATTAGTGGAGGTAAGGCCACGAGGAAAAAGCGGCATCACTCATCGCCGGCCCAAGTGGCAGAGTCTGTGATTTGTCTTCCGAGCTCGGCTGCTTAAGGGGGGCTGGTACCGCTGTCTCCCTGAAAATTAATTTCATATCTATATTCCGAATATCCCCCCATTCACTCGTGTGCGCCATCTCTTGGCCTTGTTTTTGAGTACCCTGTACACAAACGAGCTCTGATCAGCCTTGGGATACTGAAGTGGTGTGAATCAACCAGAGGAGGAAGTAAATCTGCTTACCTAATTGAATTTCGATGTCGTACAACTTTTTTTTGTTGTTGTTAATGTGTAAGAACTGAAGCAGTGGTGAACTACTTACTTGTTAGACGCCTTGTCCACAACCAAGCACTGCACTGAGTGTCGCAGACAATAAATTCCTCCAAATACGGCACACATTCTGTAGGGAGACACAAAAAAGTAACACCTTAAATACACTTGCATTTATTTATATGACATCCGATCTGTATGGACCCGCTAAACAGCTGTAATTGCAGCTGATGGCATGACATTAAAAGGGCTGATCACACCTTGTCCACACGAAAAGGACAAAATCCAATTCATTTGACAAGGCAAAAATGTCACCAAGATCTTAAAATGTTAACTTCACAAGTAAAGCTTTTTGTCATGTAGTCTCGCGATCTTGTGGTGATAACGTATAGCAGCTAGTGCTGTCAACAGATTAATCATGATTAATCACATCAAAATAAAAGTTTTTCTTTATATATTTGTATGTAATGTGTATATATATCAAGTATATATAAATACAAACACATGCATGTACATATTTAATGAAAATGTGTTATCTTCATACATTAAATATATTTAGATATAATGTCAAATATAAGAAAATAAATATATAAATGCAAATTACACGTAAATACTTTCTAAATATATACTGTACGTGTGTTTTTTAATATAAACATAATAAACAAACACAGCATAAACACATATATTATTTAAATAAAGACTTATTTTGGATGTGATTAATCATGATTAATTATTTGACAGCACTAATAGCAGTTTAATTAAACTGTAAACACGGACAAAGTGACTCAAATATTCTTAAGCTAGGAGGCAATATCAGACAAAGTGAGAGACAAAAAGATGAATGGACAGACAGACAGAAGCTGTGATATCAAAGATGACTTTGTGCACATAGTCAAATCATTAACATTAAGAATAACACAATATTAAAAGTTAATATTTATATATTGGTGTCTAATGCGTTGCCTTTTTTTTGTTTTACAAAGGTTACTGACACTTACACTTTTAACCATTGTAAAAATGAGTGTACCGCTTAATCTCTCACAGATTAAACAAATTAATTAATATGATTTATTACAACTATTGATCTTTTTTTTTGTCATGATTTATTTATTTTAAAAAAAGTATATTACAATTTTTTTTAAAGGGTTTTCACAAAGTGTGCATTTGTTGAATCAAAATATACAAAAAATGACTATAATTATAAAGTTTTCTGTTTTAATATATTTTAAAATTGGTGGCACAGCTGAATTTCAACATTATAACTCATTGTCACAAGATCCTTTAAAAATCATTTTAATATGCTGATTTGCATTAGTATAAATGATTAAATTTTAAAATATATTCAGCAAAAAAACTTTAAACTGTTATAATATTTCACAATTATATTGTTTTAACTCCATTTTGACTAAATAAATACAGGCTTGGTGAGCATATAGATATTCAGAGGACAAATAACCTGTAACATATTCTTTCATTAAAGAGGAATAAAAATATACCAAAAAAAAAAATCCTGGGGTACCCAGCCGCCATCTTTTATGTAACAGGCAAGAAGATCAGAGGTTAGGTAATAGGCCACATAAACATGTATAAAGACACAGATGGTGAGATTTTGCTGTTCACTCCAAGCTTAAGAAACAGGGGAGATGGGGGAAAAAACTTCTGGCCTTGTCTACCCAGATTAATATGGAGACATGGCATCTTAATAAAGTGCAAAGATAAAAAAAAACAAAAAAAACAGTAACGCTAAATCTGCCAGCAATCATCTGGGCCCATCTCCTGTCCTCCACAGAAGCCCATAGAGGCAGCGGGGAAGCCCTTTGATGTCATTAACCCTAACTGACAGACGTTTAAGCTGATATTACTCTAATTAACTGCCCGCTGTCGGCCGCAATGATGCAGTCGGGCGGAGTGCGTGGGCACTGCCTTTCCCTCTCCAGGCCCCAGCACTCGCCCTGGCGACATCACTCGCCATCACGGCTAAATTAACAGTTGTGAAAATCCAGTACCCCCACAAGCCCCTGCTCTTTATAGCCTCTAAATGGCATTTCAGTTCCTATCAAGACGGGAATCAGGGGACGTGATTTTTTAATACGGTAGCAAAACAATGGAGGCCATTAATAGCCCAACGCCGTGACAGCGCGCTCACCGATGATTTATGAGTTTGTGTATAATTTGATTATGCTATTAATTCCACTGATTACAGCTGCAGCGAGTGTGGAGAAGGTCACATCCAAAATAAATCTTCGACAACTCCCTCTTTCTCGTCACCTAACACCCTACCCCCCCTTCACCCCGCCAACATCCCCACAAAACAACTGCCTCCAACTAGTTATTTCTGTAATTAAAAAGTAATGTAACAAGAAGCACAAACAAGCTTCGGGCTCTAATGGCAACATCATGGCAGAGCTTCAAATAAATTGAACAGAGCCTTGTAAGGACGGCTTTTTTCATGCCGCAGGAAACGCAATGGTATGATATCCTAGTGTTTTTAGAGATAACAGGTTGAGATAGCTGAAGGCCGCAATCCATAACGAATTTCACTTTGCAAGTTAAGATGCTCTACTTCGTGTTACTGATATTGATCCATAAAAAGGATATTAAGGTAAATTTTAAAAATGGACATTCATAAGGCTACTTTAAAAATTACTGTTCGAAAGTTCACTACCGTTCAAGAGTCAGTAAGATTTGAATGTTTTCATTATTTCATCAAAAACACAGCACAAACAGTTTTCAGTGTCAGACAATCCTTCCAAAATCAAATCTAACATGCTGACTTAAAGCACAAGACGCATTCATTGCTTAATTGCTTTTTTGTGATAACCATTATACAAATTTTTCCAGAATTCCAAAAAAAAATTTAAAATAAATAAATAAAATTGTTTTGTTTTTTTTAAACAATGTAAATGTCTTTATTTTCACTAAATGATCAATTGAACTCAACCTTGCTAAAAACAAAACAAAATTAATTTCGTTCAAAAATGTTTTGAAATGTAGTATAACAAAGCACAGAACAAATAAATGAGGTACTTAAAAGGTTCTTCACAGCAATGCCATATAAGAACCATTTAGTCAAAGATCCTTTAAAGAAGCATCTAATTTCTGACCTTTTTTGAATCTGAAGAATCTTCCTTCACCACAGAAAACAACAGAAAGGTTCTTTAGATGTTAAAGGTTCTTTATGGAACCACTTAGACAAAATGGTTCTCCAAAGCACCTTTATTTTCAAGAGTTAAATAAAAGATAATTAAACTAAAGATAAATTAGACACTGTACTTTTATTATTGATTAATTTGGTGCACACACCACCTCACTCATTCAGGTTAATTAGACTAAGCCTTAAAATAAGCACTATCAGGGTTCGTACTGATAAAGCACAATTCAATTCCAGGACTTTTTTTTTTTTTCAAGGACTAAAATCAGAGCTTACAACACTTTTACAGCACATGCAAAACATGCATTATTTTAGTTATATTTCCTTATTCAAGCTACGCTCATGTATATCCTATGAAGTTCTTTTCCCTTTTCCAAGATTAAATTTCAAAAAGCTCAATCTCATGTGCTTCAAGCACCTTCTATGAACCCTGTACTTTTTCTAAATCTTAAGAGGATACAGGGGACATTCATTCAACAGTTCATCTCCTCTGATTCTCTTCATGTCACTGTAGCATCATTTTGGAGAATATCCACCAATACTGTATGCTGTTCTGTGTTAGCCTTACAACACAGATACATTTGATTCTAACAGAAACAGCATATCCTTGTGGCATGGCTGACACAGAAAAGCATACACAGTTTGCGTACAGTGGATACTCTCCAAAATGGCGCTGGGGTGACATGGAGAGAAACACAGGGACGAATTAAAATACAATACAATACAGATAAAATAAACATTACTTGGCTGTCAATGGGACAAGCCTCCTGGTTTTCATCCAAAATATCTCAAATTGTGTTTCATGGAAGAACAAAGCTTTTACAGGTTTGGAAGGACATGGGGGTAAGTGATTAATGACATTATTATAGGCAAATTGTTGTAAAGGGTTCTGATATGAAGAATCATCACAAAACAGTAGTGGATCATATGAAGTAATGGCAACAAGGTATATTTCATTTCCTGTTCCCACAGCACTGTGTGTTTGATAAAAACATGAACGAATATAACTTGTGTGTTGTTAGATAAAGCATACCATGTTTGTCTATACATGATAAATTATACAATTTTATGACCATTTGATGCAAAAAACAACAAGAAAATCACATAATTATGCCACTGTACAAAAATAAATTGAATTAAAATGGGAAAAAATGTAATAATTAAAAGGACTTTTTGACTATTCATGTTTGTTTGATGAAACCCAAAAATCACCCTCTTTAAACAAAAGAGCAAAACATTCTGCACAATTTCCCAGCAGATAGCCAATAATGGGCCGGAATTGAAGCCATTAATCTAAAAAATCTTGAATGCATCCCTTGTGACCTGTTAGATCTCAGTCTATTAAACAAAAGGAAGAAAAGCTTGACTCGCTTGATTAAAGCAACACAACAACAACAAAAAATCTGATGCCACATTTGGACACGCTGCTCCTCCTCAAAAGCCAAACCAGGTTTGGGAGAAAAAAAAAAAAAAACGGAGCGCCCATGGGAGGCCCCCCCAAAAAAGAGAATTTTTTATTAGCGTTCTGTGAGCGTCGACAATAAATCCCCTTACCGTGCAGGAGATGCTAAACAAACAAAATTACCACACGCAGCAAAGACCACTTACCTGTCAGGTTCATTGCCTGCAAATTCGCTTGTAATCTAGGGTGCTGGAAGCCGAGTGGGGGGCTAATGGTTGGCCAATAATTAAAAGAAAACAAAGCGCCATGCTGGCTGGCAGGCCTTTCTCTGCGAAAATTAAATCCTGTTTGGATCTGAATAAATTAAATGTTTATTGCTCCCCGAGAACACACGGTAAAGGGGGAGGAAAACGAATGACAGAGAGGAAACGCGGCGTATGAGGGAATGCTGCGAAGACAATCATCGGCTCTAATTAATGCATTTCCCCGTCCTCTCAATCTGTTTCTGTTTGACTGTTGTCTGATTGGAGCGCCGTGATCGCAGGTGCAAATCATAACCTGTCACAGCCAAATGTGTTTACCGGACTGAATGGATCGCGCCGGCTCCAAAAGACATCCCGGCACCCGAGACGGGGGAACCGGAACGGAGCGCAGAAGACGAAAGATGGCAGTCAGAGTGCCAAAGGTTATTTAGAAATTAAAAAGTCTCTGCTGTCAAAACTTGAGGGATAATGCTGGTGAGGACGGTAAAGCATTTCATCACTATATTAGCGGAGTTGCTCGCTGATCTGTGAATAACTGAGAGAGTGAGCATTATTGAGTTTGCACCTCCATCTATCCATCTATCACCTGCAAGCAGGTATCAGCGTGATGAATGAACCCGCCACCCTCGCTTGCTTTCTCCTTCTGACTTTTGTCTCTCAATCCCTCGCTTTTGTCCCCTCTGAGGTCCGTCTCTTTGATCTCTTTTTCCTCCTGTCACATCTCTGGGAAGGGCTTGATTTAAGTCCTTTAATTCTCTAGCAGACTCACCTGTCTGCTCTGGCATTCTGTAACTGTGTAACTCAGGTTGGCAATTGGCACGGGTGGTAAAAATAAAACAATCTATTTGAAATAAAAATGATCTATTTTCTAAATGCATGTTATAGATCTTATTATCTTTTTAACATTCTGTAAATTATTATCTAGTTTTGATTTCATAATTTGTAATCACCTACAATAACCTTGTAACTGGACAGACTTCGCTCTGGTGTTTCCAATCATTTATTCTGCTTAAACCCTGCCCCTGCAAGCTTGTGTTCATCTATCTCCATTTTTTAATAATCAGTTAAACTCAGATTTACTTAACAATATAAAAGAAAAAAAGACCTGCACAAATAAATCGTTACAGTCCACGCAGGACAAACCTATTTAATCTCAAATTAAACAGGCAGCAAAGCACGGTGACCTCAAATGCACTGTAAAAAATGGCTGTGAATTTAACGGTAAAAAACAGTGAAAATGCTACGGTAAAAACCTGCTAAATAGTTAATGGTAAATTCCTGTCAAATTTACAGGGAAACACCATGAACTGACATTCCCAGAATTCCCTGAATTGCATTTTAAATTTTGAATTTGATGTTTTTTCTTTAAAATAACGATGTTTTTTGTATCAGCTATGTTTATATAGGTTGTATGCTACATGTAATGTTGTTAAATGAATGTTTATTGCCCGATTTAGTTTAATAATTCTTACCATGATGGTATTTAGTGCTTGTATGAATGAGACTGAGCACCATTTAAAAGCTGCTGGTGATGAGCTTTGGTTCATCATGTGAGTTTCTCATCACCATCTGCATTTGGTAGTTATCAGTGTATTTCAAATGTACAAAATAGATTTCACTACTTTAA
>JAUMHR010000081.1:8819019-8835211 GCA_032361145.1 Enteromius fasciolatus
CAAATAAAATCGCAATCGCAATATTCGTTCAAAAAATCGCAATATGATTATTTTGTCCATATTGCACAGCCCTAATCCTTAGGACACTGATTAGCATGCTCAGGTGAGTTTGATTTGAGTTTTAGGGTTAGGGCTAAATTCTGCAGTGCATTGGACCTGGTGCATTGGAAAGGCGATGTTTAGCACAGTGTCTTGGCTGTTCTTTACAATACAATGAAAGTGGACGTGGAACTGTCAAAAATGCCAAATAACAACTACAGAAGTGGTCCATACAACTTCTGCAGCTATTATCCAATACGTTATTTAAGTAAAGATTCTTTAAATTGATCAAAAAAAGATTGGCAGTCTTTTTATTTTATATATTTATTAATATAATATAAAAAAGCTAAGTTTTAAAGCAAAGTTACTTGTACAGATTTGATAGTGCTGCCTGGTAGACCTGCAAAGAAAGCAATGCAATGGTCCAGTCTGTACAGAACAAGATCTTGAATGAAACGTATTCCAAAAAAAGGGTCCTGATCTTCCTAATGTCGTATAAAGCAAATCTGCAGAATGCAGGCTTGACAAGTTACAAGCAGGAGCAAGTGGCTTTCCAACACTTCTGGTTGCTTTGTTAACAGCCTTCAGAGTTCCATTTGGGTTTCACCAAAAAATGCCAGCGTATGTACTTTGCATGATTTTGTTCCAGAGAAGAATGGGAGTCGAGTGGTCACAGCCGCTCGGAAGACAAAACCAAAGCTGGAGCTGAGGACCAGAAGGTAATAATACCGTAATTTAGGAGATTAAGATGTTAAACCTTCACTAGTATTTGACAGGATCTTTCTGCTCCAGGCTGCAGAAGGGTCAGGAAAGCTGGCTCTGCCATACAAGGTACTGAAGGCCTTGGAGCCAGAGCTGTACCGCAACGTAGAGTTTGACGTGTGGCAAGACAGCCGCAAAGGTCGGTTTACTTTACCTAAGTTAATTTTTAAAAGCTTAAATGTTTCTTACCCTAAATTAGGAGTATAATGCATGCATAATTGTGTGATGTGCTTTGCGATGATCCTGTGTTTATAGAGCTACAGAAGACTGATTACATGGTGTTTGCTGGCAGGCAGTATTTTTTAGGAGATAAGTGTCAGGTGGGACAAAACCTTGCATTAGGCTTAAATGTTAACGCATTGCAAATTTGACATGCCTTTAATTTTTTTTTGTTGTTGTCACCCTTCTGATAAACCAGACTTGTCATGCTGTTTTTCCTAATCCTGTTTCTGAAGCATTTCATGTCCCTGCAGCTTCTGTTATGCTCCTGGTTTTGTTTCCCAGGTCCGTTTAGATCCAAAAGGAAAGTACTACAATGCTTTCATTCAAGAAGTAGGGACTCAGACCACTGCAGTGACCGTATTCATTGAGGAACTTGGGGAAAAGTAAGCTGTGTCCTTCTGTACTTTCTCACAGGCAGACTTCCCTGAGAATCTTTAAACATCCTCTTTGATGTTTTAGACACCTGGTTCCCTTGACCAATCTAAAGCCTGTGAATCCTGTGCCAGCCTGGAACATCACACCAAGCAGAAAAGGAAATTCCTACAACCATCCAGAACAGTACCCTGGAGAAATAGGTTTGCCTTTTCAACTTCATTTGTATTTGTTAAATATGTATTTTTTTTTATGAACCTGCTGAACTTTTAAAATGATGCATGCAGTGTTGGTGTTAACCTTAAAATTAACTGAATATAATTATGCTTGAAATAATTCTTATATTGTTTGTATTTTAGACAATGGTCAAATATTAGCCTGTCATATACACTGCGTTCCAAATTATGCAAGTTAAAATTATGGTTATAGTGGTTGTTTTTTTTACAAGAGCATTTTACCAGTCACAAACCACATCAATCTTAATAACTACTATTGATTTTGTATTTATATATAGGGAAGGCTGAAAGTCAAAAACTCCTTATATTCAGGTGTGCCAAATTACAGTATTAGGCAAGTTTTCTTTTTCCAGATAAAATTAGCCTAGAAAGAGATTAAACTCAGACTAAATATCAAAATTATTGAATGCCCATTATAAGAATGCAAAACTAATGCAATAACAGAATTAGCAAAGTTAAGAAATGACCACTGGGCAGTAAAATGCTCATTGGGTCAGCACAGTCAAAAGCAAAAACAGGTGGAGAAAAGACACGTTAACTTCAAAAGAATTAAGAATTAATGTCAAGAATTGGTCAGAAACCATCAGGAACCATTAAGTCTCCAGTGACATTATTTTCCAGTACTGAACCTTCCTTGGAGTCTCCACAAGTTCAATGTCAGGTTCTCAGAGACTTAGCTTAAGTACAAAATCCTAAAAAAATTCCCCTCCCTTATTTAAGAATAACATGCTGAAATATTGTGAAATCCATTAAGACTGATTTCTCATAGGCTTTATCGACGGATAACTCTTGAAGGAACATCATCACATCCTCTTGAACCACTGTTCGAAGAATTGATCTAGAATCTGGCAGTAGTTTTTCTGCAAGACAAACATTTCAAGATAGGAGACGGACTAGATTCTAGAAGATCAATTGTGAGATCGCGATGAACAGCTTTTTAATTTATAATTGATGTTTTTATGCCATACAATCCATTCAAAATTTGAATAGAAAAGTTGAAAAAAAATTTAAAGATTGCAACAAGTAGCCTAATAACCAGTGGATAAAACAATAATAGGCCTATCCTACATGATAGACATTAAATAGTTTTTTTTCGGGTTATTTATAAAAAAATTTAAAAAAAGTTTACTGCATGATTAAAGACAATCTGCTAGACAAATTGGAAGTTTTTTGCACCATTTTGTTTAAAAACTAAAAAATAGAGCCTATAAGCAGCTATAAAACTACAGTACAAATTTATATATACAAGACATAAAACATACATTATAGACTAATGGCATTCATTATAAAGACTATAAAATTCTAGCCAAAACGAATGTATTTAAAAGTGAATGCCTATTCAGCACGAATAACAAATGTTTCACACAAGATGCTCAGGCACCATCGCTTGGATTTATTTTTTATTTAGGCCTACACTGACAATAAAAACACAATATTGTGCTTTAAAAAAAAAACGCAGTCACAAAAATCAAACGAAACTCAGGGTAGATAGTTTTTATTTTAATTGTTTTTTTGTTTTGTTTTTTTAATTTAAGGGATATATCTATATATTTAGTTTAGGACAGTTTATTTTATTCCTTTTTATATAGGCCTATATTGTTTTTTGTTCTCCCTATACAGAATATGACTGAATCCTTATTTTTGTGCTGCTATATTTGACTAGACTGAACTAACTTGTTCGTTCTCAATATTAAGCTCCCTCTTGATCATGTAAACGGGGGCACATCGAGTCGTTTGGGGCAGTGCCCCTTCCTTTGGCGAAAGAGCCTGTGTGTAGGTCTGTTATCAGCAGGGCACATGAACACTTCAGATTGCGTGTTTTGTGTCATGGATGTTTTTCTCTTTAAAGACCCAGATCTCCGCGGGCGGCGACGGTACTTCAAGAAACCTCGTGGTAAGGAGATGTTGATGGCAGTGTCTTTCAGTCGTCCTCAGCCTGGCTTACCTCCCCGTCTGCAACCTGGGCCAGGAAACATTCATCCTGTCCGTTCTCCAGGGGTACACGGTCCCGCTCCACCTCCTGCAGGTCTGGCCTATGAACACTACCGACCCCACCATCCACCTAGACCTCCACGTGGCTACGGCCCACCCAGGTTAGACACACAATTCTTTACAAATGCTTATTCATTGTTGTATCTTCTAAACACATGTCCTGTCTTAACTTATTGAGTGATTCTGTGTTTTTGTTGGGGTTTTTTTTCACCACGTGACTTTCGGTCAGAAGTTCGACCCGATTCCTGAACAGACACCATCTTATTGGACCAGAACTAGCCTATTATCCCAGTCCCAGTAAGCGTTGCTACCAGAGTTTTGATAACTACTCGTTCAGGTCTCGGTAAGAAAACATTTAATTAAACATCTACATTTACGATCTATCAGAAATGGGTAATGATGGAAATGACAAACTATAATGAACCTGTGATGAATACGGTGTCATATATTTTTGTTGTTTTTTTACTTTGATTGTGGAAATTAATAATTATGATTTAAAAATCTTTATGAAGTGGTTTTACAAGTGCACCTTTGCTGCTTGTTCATACATTTTTCTGTTGAAGCAAGTTTTGAAGTCCCCTACTCTTTTGTTTACCTTTCATATAAGAATTCGTTGCTCAGAACATGGAAGTGAAGACATTTTCCAAATTATTTCCTGTCTGTTCCTTTTTGTAAATCTACCAGTTAAAATAGTCATTACAATACTAATTTCTCACTTGGAAAAAAGTATTGAAATTATACAAAATTACTAACTTTTTTTTTTCATGTTCCTTTGTGTAAAATTGTTTTCTGTGAATCCATTGCATCATTTTCAATATTGCAAGATACTTCAGTTTAGTTTGATTTTTGTTTTTTTCTTTGAGAACTTATTTTATTCAGCTGCTGACAAATGGAGTTAAATTGTGTGTATATACAGTAGGAGTCGGAGGCAAATGCACTCTCTGAATAAAGAGTGTCTGAGCTGTGTTCCTGAGCCAGGAGAGGAAACTCAAGACATAGAGGGAAGTATCACCTTCTATGAAATTGAGGAGACCGATGAGAGTGCCTTCTCTCCAATACCAGTGAGACACCTAGTTCTACATCAGTAACCGTTGAGAGTATCAAGACCTGTTCACTCCAAGAATGATAATGTATATTAGCGCCTGCACCAATGCACGATAAGATTGTTTGTTAAAAGCACGGACTGCAGTTACGTCATGCTGCTTGAAATGCCCAAGCTTTTTAAAGTGAGGTGGACTCCTTTTTCATGTAAAATCAGAATCATCTTTAAAGGGTTAGTTCATACAGAAATGAAAATTGTGTTATTTACTCACCCTCGTGTACTTCCAAACCAATAAGACTTTCATTCATCTTCAGAACACAAATAAATTATTTTTTTAATGAAGTTAGAAAACTATCTGACCCTCCATAGACAGCAATTTAAGAGAGTATTACAATGCATGCGTACTAGAGGGCTGCATTGGGATTGAAAACCCAACGCAAATCTTGCGGGAGCGGGCGGTTTGAACTTTGCTGCGGACGGGAATGGGCGGCTAAAAAATCACTGTGGGATCGGGAGGTAGCGACATGATGCATGAGTTATGTGTCGTGTGATGGTGCAACGTTTTTGATGAAAATGAAATTATATTTGAATGTATTGTGTGTTTTGTCCTTCTGTGTTCTCATAGGCTAGCTGCTTTCAGACATGCTTTCTGCACATTTACACCAGGACCAATCAAGCCTATGAAATATTTCAATAGGCAAAATCAAAGTACTTGAAGTCTATAGAAATGCGCGGTAGCCTAAGCGTTTTTGATGTCCCGGATAGCCCAGGCTATATTCATCTTCCCTACCAGTGCGTCAGAATACATGCAGGTCAGGGAAAGAAACAAACATGAATCTCTTAATTATAGCAATACAGGTTTTTTGTTTTTTCTTCCTGTGGGGCGGAAGAAGACACAAAATCAATGCATCTCTATTATTGTGCGGTAATAAATTCTGAGTTTTGCGGGTGCGGGTGGGAGTGTAACGCACACGTTGCGGGAGCGGGCGGTAATGCGCGCAGGGCTCTAATGCGTACACTTTCCCCTAAGCATAAACAACCGCAGATTGCTTATGTGTGTGCTTTTCCCCAGATGTAAACAAGGCTGATTACATCAAATGTTAAAGCGTGTGTATGTGTTGTGTTGTAATGCATCTTCTTGCAATTTAGAGAGTAAGTCAGGGGAGAAGAATGGTTGAGTAAATTGTTATAGTTATAAGTTGATCCACTGATGTCATATGGACGGTTTTAACAATGTTTTTACTACGTTTCTGGATCTGGGATGATTTCAGTTGTGGTGCTGTCTATAGAGGGTCAGTTGGCTCTCCGATTTAACCAAAAATATCATTTGTGTTCGGAAGATGAACGAAGGTCTTACGGATTTGGAACAGCATAAGGGCGAGTATTTTGGGACGAACTAACCCTTTAAAACTTTATAGTTTTTGACCTTTGTGTGAACAGGTCTTTTAGGCTTTGACGCTAAGATCACTGTTTTGTCTCACTGTGTGCATCTGAAGGGTCAAGCAGTCTCCAGTTCCATGGTTCCAGGGGCCACTGCTTACTGGGTGCCAAGAGTTCCCAGTCCAATTCCTCCCTCAGGCAAGCAGCCCATGACATCATCAGAGGAGGACCCTGATGAGAGGAGTAATGCTGGTGACCAAGGTACAGCCAAAATGTTACTTTGCTCTGTGTCCACTTTCATCTCATTCAGTTATCCACATGTTCAGTTATCCGGTTTTTTTTTGGCTGGCTTCTTCTGATACAATTGCAATATGGACTAGTCTATCAGTCTGTGAGTGTTAAATCAGAGTCTCTTGCGTTTTGACTACTACACAAACTTAAGCACAGTTTGGTTTTCACAAAAATGCCTTTCGTTTGATTTCCACCAGTTCTGGTAATATTTTGTACCTAAATCCATACAAATAAGACAAACACAGATTTCAAAAGAAATTAAGGAAGAAAACATTAAATTTGGGAACAATAAAACAGAATTTGAGGAAAAAATAAAACTTCAAAAAAAAGACTTCAAATCCTAATGTAATTGCCAAACAAACATGTTGCATTGGGTAATTAGATATGCATTTTGATTTACTATTGTTTAACAATTTGCATAATTTTATACAACTTTACGCAAGTATTAAAATGAAAGTTTGAGTGGAATATAAGGGCATATGATGTTTCGTTTGCTCCACATCATTAATACTGGTATATTGTGATACGTCTAGTCATTTAATATTTGTGGTATAGTATATATTTTTTTTAATTGGCTGGAACTATTAATCAAATACTTTTTCAGTGCCCTTCGCTCAGGTATCACTTTTTTTTTGTTTTGTGAAATTTGGCTCTGCTAATGTGGAAGATGACACCATACGAGTTCTATTAATAAGAATAAAGGAGGAAATTTGTTTACCCAATTATCATTCAACAAGGTCTGACATTCAGTTTTCTATTCGCCGCTTCAAAGTCCATGAAGAAAAAGAATTAACACTGCTCATGTCCCTCAGGTTGAACCTCGTGCTTGCAATTGATCTTGTCATATGCATTTGATACATGCTGATAGTAATGATTTGCACATTAAAAACCAAAATTAATTCAACACAGCAGAAAAACCAGCTCACCAGGCTTTGACACAGCCCATATGTGATAATGGCGGTTAATTTTAACTGTTTGTCCTGACTAGGTGAATACTCTGAGGAGTACATCTATTCTGCTGCAGGTTAGTTCATTAACCGCTACATTACGTTAGTGAAATTTCAGCTTTATATATGTTTTTAATATAATTGCACACAGGATATCATAAGAGTATACTTCTGTATTGCAGAGGCAGGATATCCGAGTCCATCGGTATATGCAGCAGCAGCAGAGTCTACCACCAATCTGGTACTATCCTCCAAACTTCTTCATTTGTCAAAAATGTCTACTAAAATGCTAATACCGTAGAGACAAGAGTTCCAGAGGGGGAACGTAGAGTACACTCTGACAGCTTTGCACAAGCTCTCCTTAACCAACTTCAATTTTTCCCTTTATTTGAGAATACTGGAAAATGTGACAACACCACATTAGATGAGTGATTGTGGAAATGTTTAGAAGTACTTTTGTAATAAATGCAGATTTAATTGACATGTTTTGCAGACCATTCAGGAAGGAGGTTCTCGTGCCGGGTCACCACAAGAGGGTGTCGCTACCTACAGCTACTCACAGCAGGCATGGATTTTTCACAGTATTCCTAAATTTGTTAGACAGTTTTGCCCTGCCTTGGAGGGGATGTGTGTAACTCTATCTTTTTCCAGGTGGTTGTGAAGTCGTCTGTCCTCTCCTCATCCCAACAAATTAACTCTGCCCCGGCTGCAATCTTTACATCAAACTCTTCCTCCTCATCCACTGGGAGCTCCCAGACTCCCCCGAACCCTCTGCAACCCAACAACATCTTAACGCCTGGACAGCCACCACCCCAGAGTGCTCTGGGCAGACCTGGTATACAGTTATGGCTTTTTGAATTAATGTTGTGATTTGGTATTTGATGACTGTGCATGCCATTGTTAGCATAGAAAACGACTCAAGACTCTCTTCCTCATTACTCATTGGGTAGTTTCATGCAATTTTTTTTTCTGAGCAGTTCCTTGGTTTGTCAATGAGCTGGGAGAACCAGTCGCCATGGCGCCTCCTCCACCATACTCTTATGACCCCAATGGCAGTGACCTTCCAAGAGGTCAGTGGGCGCAGCCTCATTATCTAATATCTGTATAATATTTTTTGCATATTTGTTTTACCTTTTTATTTTATTTATTTATTTTCCTTTCTACAGATTGCAAAGTGCTCCAGTACTACTATAATTTGGGGGTTCAGGTAAGTGGGTGTTTTGCTTTTGATTTCCACTTTAAGATTTACTTCTATAGATTTAAAACATATGTATTTTCCTGGACTTATATTTCTAAAGTGATTTGCCATGTCAAAGACTGTCAAAACATCATTATTATTATTTGAATTTCCTGGAGGGAAAAAAAAAAATCTCATATTACATTTTTCATTATGTTTTGTGTGGTGCACTTATTTATTAATGTACAATAAAAAAAAAATCTACATTTAGATATATTGTAAAATGGTAATTTTCTACCCTGAATTTTGCTTAATATACTTAAATGTGAAGTCCCACTCACTTGATTAGGTAACATCTTTTCATATAAAATGGAAATGAGAAGAACTAATCGTGAAAGTGTTGATCATAGCATTACATTTAAATACTAATACTGATACTCCAATTGCATCAAAGGTCACAGTGCTGTACTGTAGCTAAACAGTCATGTCTTCTGAGCACATGATGCAATGATTGAATAAAATATGACATAAATAAAAGACTGGTAAGGCAATGTAAAATGCCACTGGCTACATTTTACATTGACACCATTTGCTTTTTTTTAACATGTACTCTAAATTGTTCGAGTTGATTTTTCACAAGCTTCAAGATTGGAGTAGGTTTTTTTTTTTTTTTTTACATGCACATACTGTGTGAATTATACAGTTTCCCACTGTTTCACATCCTGTTCTCATACCATCGGTTCTTTTATTACAAAGAGCAGACTTGATATTTATCTATTTTGGGTCCTAATTAGGAGACAATGAGCACATGAAGCTTTGTGCTGTGCTGCTTTTGTTTATCAAATCACCCATTGATGAGAGTATAAAATGAAGACTTATGGGACATTGTTCTGCTCCACTTTTCGGACGATGAGTGGAAGGAGAATTTTATAATAACATGACAGTCATTTACAGTATGATACTTCATTTTGCAAAAAAAAACTCATTTCATTCATCAAACATCATTTATGCCATTTCTATATGATCGCACAGTACTTTCTAGGTTTGGTTTTCGCTGCAATCAATTTAATGCATGCCCTTACGATCAGATCAAACTTTAGCTTTAACTGGATCAATTAAAGTGTTGGTCTGTAAAGGATTTCTCTTAAAGTCTTCACTGTATTCAAAAAATTGTAATACAGTTTTTCAATTGACCAGTTTTTCACTATCTGGCACAGTGTTGTGATATCAGTTAAGTCAAGTCACTGGCTTGATTCACCAGTGCATAAACAGAACTTGAACCACTTTTTGACAGTGTTTGTACGTAACAATTGTCAACAGTTGTCAAAAGAAACCCAATAATAATGTTTCGCTGTCCTCAATGTACGGTTTACTGTGACGTACTGATGTTTTTGTATTTGTTCCAGTGGTATCAGCAGAGTTACTGGCACTCTATGGTGCACCTGCAGCAGGCGTATCCACAGCAGGTCGCAGAGGCTCAGTTCCAGCCGTACACGAGTGCCGTTCCCACTGCTGACCACACGGTCCCCCAGACCTACCACGATCCTGTCCGCATGTGCTCGCATCCACAAGGAGACGTGGCCAGCAACGGTATTCCAAACGTTCACCTATCTTTCATAAACGTCAAATATGTGTTGTTATTTGAAATTGATACATGCAAGTAGTAGCAACTCTAAGGGAACCAATAAATTAGTGTTACACATTGCACTTTGTATTTTTGTAAAATACATTAATGAAAAATTAGTAAATATATTTATACATGCAGTACTGTGCAAAAGTCTTGAAACCATTTTTGGTTGCTGAAAATACTAGTGGTCTAAGTGGGTTATTTCTGTCTGTTGCGGTAGCGTGTCAATTGGAAATATCAGTTTACATTTCCAAACACTATTTTTGTCATTAATTGTAATAATGCAGTGAGATTGTCTGACAACAGCCAGTGCTCCACACAGAGATCTGATCATCATTAGTCTGTCTGGAATCACATGAAGAAACAGAACATACTGAGACAGACTCAATCCAGAAGAACTGTGCCAATGTCTCCAAGATGAAGAGAAAGGTTGTAGACACTTGTGTAAAAATGCTGTAAATTAATGACACACATAATGTTTGGAAGTGTAAATTTGGATATTTCCAACTGACATGCTGAAAAAATAGAAATAACAGACTTAAAGCTGTTTTTTTGGTCTAAGACTTTTGCACAGTAAGATAAATGTATACTATAAAAGACATTCATTTTAATTTATTACACCGTAATGAAGGCAGCAACATAAGACTATCATACAGAATGATGCATTTGAAGCAACAATGAGTCACAGTACACAGCGCTCCACATAGAAAATACCAAAGCAGAAAGGGAAGAAATACTGATGCATAGTGTAATACATCTGTGTGACAGCTTAAGCCTTTTTAGGTTTTAAAACTGTTACGGTGCGCTTTTTAAAAAGTTTCATCATTTAGACTGTAGTAAACCGAACACAACATGCAGTGAAGTGGCTTTCAGAACACTTGAAATACAGAACATGGAAACCTTATAATGCTTTGTGCCTTTCGTGGTGCTTAACAATAACCGTATATACACAAAATATCAGATTTATACCAGTCTTGTCTGACCAGTACCAGATCCTCTATCGATGCTGAGTATCGGATGAATGCATCCTTACAAGTGTTTCTGCAGTGTGTGGAAGCGGTTAGCACAGTTGCCTGAGAAAATTGGCTAATAATGCATTTTCATCAGTGGAATGAACCACCAGTAAATCAACATGGGCAACATGCAGTCTAGAATTGTTTATAAAATAGTACTTGAATTTAATCGAGGAATCGTGAAATGCTTACTACTGTACATTTAAAAGCTCATTATAATAAGTAATGTGTGTTTGTACATAAAAGATACCAGCACAATAACACACTTCGCAATATATCATCAAATTACTGTTACTGATAGAATACAAGAAAACATTGAGATATTTAGTCTATATCGCGCACAAACCTACCTTAACATGGAGTTACTTATCGTTAGAAGGATGTCTAAAGTGGACTATCAAACTAAAGTGTAACCAAAATCTTCAGTACACTCTCACCCATGCCCTCCTTTCCTCAGGCACCCCTCTGGCCATGGAAAGCCCTCCTGCTGTGGTCCCCGGCACGGTGTTCTACCCCCTGGTGCAGGAGCAGTGCGGTCAGCAGCCCCTTCACCCCCCTTATGATCCCTATATGCCTGTGCTCTCCACAACATACCACTACCTCACGCCCTGGACTCCCGGTGCCGGCACACACCCCCGCATCCACCACACCACATACTGCCCCTCGTCCTCTCACCCCCCCGTCAACTACATCACCACCCCCACCCACCCCACCCCTCTGCCACACTCACAGTTTGTCTAAGTCTCGTTTACCAGCATAAATGTTCCTGATTATGTTGAGTTGTTAGTTCTGTATTGTTTTCACAGACTAATGGTTAGTGAGGGATCCTGCAGTGTTACTTAGCACTCAAACAGAAAGGCAGGACAGAGTATGTGTGCTTTTACCACCTCGCACATTTGCTCCCCAATCAACATCACTCTAATTTAATAAGCATATATTGGATTTTTTTCCCCCTAATTATTTGAGGGTTTTAAAAAAAGTGACATGATTCTAAAAATAATTAGAGTTCCCTTCTCATTTGCTTTTACAAATGTTTGCACGCTTTCAGAATGTAGACGTTTAGCAACACACCAGGAGTTCAAGCCTTAGGAAACCATTGTCTGTTGTTTTTCTATGTCAAAATAAATATCACTTATTATAGCTGCACAAATAAAAAAAAAGAAACCAATCAAAGTTGTTTTTCAAATCCATTTTAAGTTTACAAGCTGAGACTTATATCTTATGAGAGAGATTAACTTTCTATTTAAAGCATCCTGAATTGTAGCAAATAATATTATTAGGAGATGCTGTGAGAAGATGACTAATGATGCTGCTTTGACCACAGGATTACATTTCATTTTACAAAAGTTATTTTAAATCGTTAGGTAATGTGAAATTTTGTATGAGATAAATGCAGCATTGGTGAATGTTGGAGTCGTCTTTAAAAATAATGGTCGTGTTGAATAATGTTTGTATGTAGCTGAATCTTTAAAGCTACATAAAGCAGTTAATTTTTGCTATTATTCGACTATTTGTGATTTAATACTAAGATAGGCTGGTTAAAATTTATTTTCTGTATAATCATGCAGTTGCTTGGCAACTTGGTTCATCACTATTACATTTCCACAGTCTGATCTCTAAAGCTGCCCATTTTACTTGAAAATATGTCCTATTTCCAAATAAAACAGGATATTAACACGTTGGGAGACCAGACTGATTGGTTAACCCCTTCTCTTTGCTTGATGCTGTTATTTAACCAGTGAGAGCGGAGGTAAACTGTTAGCTGTTTAGCTACTGACTAATGAAAAACACAAAGGAAATGTTAATGTGGAGAGACTTTTTAATTGGTTTCATCCACTTTTTACTATTTTATTCTTTGAGGGCATCTCACTCTGTCCCAATTGTCATTGTAACTTTTTTATTTATTTTTCCCCTACTTTAACCAAAAGCTTGCGTGGCTTTGGTGACCTCATCTGAAAAGTAAAGTATTTGAGAGGCAGAGCAAGTTATTAAATTTCAAAGAAAGATATTACATTTGTATATTATGTTTTAATAACATGCACAAAAACACTAGAAAAATGTAGACAGGGTCTATGTCAGCAAAAAGTGCAGTTTGAATCATTAGCGATGTTAACCCAGATATGATTTATTTAGTTCATGTGATCACAAAACAAAAAATGAATTAGAAAACCACTAAAGCCTCTTGAAATCAAGGTATAAAAATCATTACCCATAAATTCTACATGAAGTGTAACAAAAACATGCCCCTTATGTCAAAAAAAGAATAGAAAAATAATTTGTTAGAAAATAAATTTGACCGAAAAGACATTTAGAATTGACTGTAGATAACTTACAGCTTAAATCAAAATCATAATGAAGCAACACAAATGAGAGGTTATTAATGCAACAAATGTATCTGATCTATTAATCATGACCGGTTCAGTGTTTAGAGACCTGTCACGAGAGAAACTAACTCTACTAAGCTCCTGGTATTGAGCAAACTCTAAATATTAGATCATGCGTTGTGTTTTTAGGAGCCAGTTCACCATTTAACACAATTTGCTGTAAAACATCATCAGTGAAAAACAAATGAAAAGATATTACCAGTCACATAGATGCATATTTTTAAGCTTCACTTGAAACCATTTGGTGCCCTTTATAAACATTTATGTTAAGTGTAGACACAAGGGTATTACAAAGATGCATATATCTTTAGGTCCACAGTCTGTTATCTGTATGTTATGATACAATGTCAATTAAACATAATACATCAGACATTTCATATATTGGTTCCACTTTCTGAGCTCTAAAAAGGACTTTCTATAGTATACACGTTCAAGTCTGCAGTTTAAGCTTGTTTTCAAAAATATTGCACTAGCGCTGACAGTGAAGGACCTTACAGCACCAAACCATAGCATGCGGTGCAGATGGGGTGTAATTTTAAACGTAAATGCATCTGTTTTAAAACAATAACTTATATAGGTTTTTATTTTAAGTTGTGCATGAGGGTTGCTACATTTATTAAGGGTGCATCCAAACACCTTCGCATTTATCAAATACTTAAAATACATATTGCAAGTATGCATACTTAAGGGTGCACCTGAGCAACTCGCATAGAATATTTTTAAGAGCTCAGAAGTGCTTTGCTTTCTTTGGGATTTTTGATGGTTGTAATATTCTGACATAATTCTGCAAAAAATCTCATTACTTATTCATTGCCATTAGGGGGCAAATTCTAAAAGTCATATTTAAAATGTTCTGTGCAATGAAAACGCAGCTTATCACGTTCATAAGCCGAATCCTGAAAGGTGTAATGCAGTCCCTGTATCTCTGCTAATAGTAGTACGTTAAATCAGCACTATGTCCGAATTCACAGTATTCATAAAATAAAAAAAAAATTACATGGTTGGCCTACTGCTACTCCCAATGCTTTGAAATGTGTAGTGATGGATATTTTACTAACCCATAATGCCAGGTGAGAGGATTGTGAAGTGATGTGACTGATGTTGTAGGTCACATGTTTATGCCAACATGGTAACTAATGGTTAGAGACTTGCAACCCACAAGTTTTGAATCTCAGGAGTAAATGTCCTTTCCAAACCAAACGATACATTCATTTACGTATGCATGAGACTGTGACTAACTTCGCTCCGCGTTGGAAAGTGATTTACAGTGAGTTTTTTTTTGTTTGTTAGTTTTTTTCAAATCGCAGTTAAACATGGTTTTTATGATAATTAAAATATTAAACCGTAATATGACGTCAAAACTGTTATCATGGTTTAAACGCTTAAACTGGAATGAGCTTGGTGTCACCTTGCAAATCTTCAGTGACTCGGGGTTGGGAACGTCTATATAACATGGATGTGTGTCTATATAGACGTTCCCAACCCCTGATATGAATTTAATCAAGACAACTTAAACTTATGCAGCCTACCTCTTTTTGCTCTCTTCCTATTCACCAATCCTCTCCCGAGGCCTCATGCAAGTAAAGTGATAGTGTCGATTGGATGTGGACTTCTGAACCTTTTTGTGTATTGTATTAGAAATACTGTGAAGTTTTGTTTTTTTGTCTGCTATATAGTATGAAAGTATATGATTTCAGATGCAGGCCACAGTTTTGCTTTACTTGGTAGTGTTACATGGCAGAAGAGTGTTGTAGCAATATTGTAAAGTCTATGGTGAGGTTAATAAGTATTTGATCACCCTGTGTTTTTGCAAGTTCTGTTACTTCGAAATCATGGAGGGGTCTACAATTTTCAGCGTAGTAGCATTTCCACTGTGAGAGACCGAATCTAAAAAGAAAAATCCAGAAATCACATTGTATGATTTATTTATTTATTTTTTTTATTTTTATTTTTTTTTGTACAAATTATTTGGGAATTATTGTCAAATAAGTCTTTGATCACTTGCTTATCAGCCAGATTTCTGACCCTCAAAGTCCTGTTTCTTTGCTTTTAAATAGTCCAGCTACACTCTGCTCATGATTCTAAATTAGTAGCACCTGTTTTGACATGGGCTGACTTAAGCAGGGGACCCTTCCGTGCGATGCAAGATTTAAAACCTTGACGTCTTAGTGTATTACTGATAGTAGCCTTGGAAACGATGGTCCCAGCTCTCTTCATGGCATTGACCAGCTCCTCCCGTAGTTCTGGGCTGATTCTTCACCATTCTTAGCATCACTGATACTCCACGAGGAGAGATCTTCCATTTCCTGACAATTGCTCCAACAGTTGTTCTTTTTTTCACCGAGCTGCTTGGCACCTGCCCCGTAGCCCTTTCCAGCTTTCTGAAGGTCTACAATTTTGTCTCTTGTCTTTTGACAGCTCTTTGGTTTTGCCCATTTTGCTACTTCATTTAGTTCGGTTGAATTGCACTAGAGTTTGTTTTCCTACTTGCAGTACGTTTGGGCAGGTGTGAATGTAGCAATCGCACCCAAGTGTGCACCAAAAGCAGACCAAAAAAGCGTACCGAGACCTCCTTGAAAAGGTGGTCTCGGTACGCTTTCAAACGAACACTGGAGCGGTTCGTTTGTGGTAAGAACATGATCCGAACTCGAACAGACCCAACTGCAAAAAGTACTGCGCCTTTTTGGACTAATCCAGCTGCCGTACCT